>OZ026566.1:2213288-2298288 GCA_964020155.1 Chondrilla cf. caribensis
GACAAGGAAAAGTCATCTGAGCAGGTCGAGCTTGACAGCAGAGAAGAGATGGAAGTGTTGAATAAGCTGTTAGATTCGCAAGCAAGTCTCTCACTGGAGACGGAGGAGCCTCTAACACCTGCTAAGAGTGAATGTCCATCTGATGTATCAGACCCTCAATCACCGTGGAGTGTAAAATTCCCCCCAATCCCTCCTCAAGCTCCTCACCTGGACCACACCCATCCTGATGCCTACATAGAGCAAGCCTCCAGACTGATCACCAAAGCTATTGAACTGGAGTCTTCAAAGGAATATCACGATGCCTTTGACCTGTTCAAAGCCGGAGTGGATTTGCTACTGAATGGAGTAAAAGGTACGATGATTATGTTTGCAGGTCGGTATGGTGTATGGTGTAGTGTGTTTGGACAGGTGTAAGCTGAGGGATGTACAAGGGCAGTCTCTGTCCTTTCAAACCACCCTGCACCTGTTCCACCCTCCTATTTGCATGTACTCCAAACTGACCACATAACAAGTTTAGCATGGGGAATATGGTTAAAGTATGTATGTTCCATAGCGGAGTCTATATCCTTCAATCCAAGCCCTCCTGTAGCAGTATGTACGTATGTCTGATCTTTTCCTTGATGTCTTCTTCATCAGTTGACACAGATAAGCACCGACGTGACATTGTTAGGAAGAAGCTTGAGGGCTACCTGAAACATGCAGAGGAATTGCATGAGAAACACCTGTCCACTCCTGAAGGAAACTCTGTTGTGCAGGTAGAGCCAGAGGCATGTTGATGGAGGTTTGGCTTATGTTTACTCTGTGCATGTGTTTAATCAGCTTCAGATTCCCCAACCTCACAAGATGAAGGACTTCAAGGTCTGTAGGGTGGAAGGAAAAGTAAGTTGTTGGAGAACATGATTCTCCGTGTGTGTGTGTTTGTGTGCATGTGTGTGTGTACGTGCGTGTGTGCATGCGTGCGTGCGTGCGTGTGTGCGTGCGTGCGTGCGTGTGTGTGGTTTGTGTGTGTGTGTGTGTTCAAGAGGTGTAACCCATCCCATTATCAATAAAATTCATCGTTCATTGCTAATTCCTCCAGGTAATTATTGTGGAATCGATATTGAGTGCTAGAAAGTTTGCAATCAAGGTATTGTATTTGGTAACAATCTCCATTGTCCACCGTGGTTGTCTCTTGACAGGACTCCTTTCAGTCCCTCTACAGAGTGCCAAGTAATGTGTCTAAAGGCAAAAACAAGCTGGTTAAAGTTAAGAATTTGTCTCCGGTATGTTCCATGAAGGTTATATGCTCTCTTGATTTTCTAACTCCGTTCTGTACCTCTTCACTGTGTATACATATCTCAGGATTGCATACCATATATGGTAAAACTGTATCAAAACTTTGAGGGGCACAGCGGCTGCGTATTTTTGATGCTGGAATACATCAAAGGTGGCAGATTGGTGGACTTCATCCAGGCCAACAGACATCATTGGGGGTATCCTGTCCCTCCATCACACGAGCCGTCCCCTCAACCGCCACCCAGGGAAGAATTTTTGACTCTGAGTATGCAAGAGGGTGTTGTTGGTCTTGAGACCCAGACCAGTACCACCTCATCTGAAGAGTCCAAGCACTTCCCAACACCTCCCTTGGTAGTGAATCCACCCACTCCGTTAGTGTCTCCAATAGATGCCAACAGGTCATTACCGGAGATCGAACAGTCAATGCCCGAAAGCGTCCCCAGCAAATTAATCCAGGCAGTTGAAGGGGGCAGTGAAATTCACTTCTCTCCAACACCTCACTCTGGAAGTAGGCAAGGCTCTCCTGCTGCTTCCCTGCGGACACCAAGAACATCTATTTTGGAGAGAAAAATAAAGTCATGGTCTGCTCAAATCATCATTGCCTTGGAGAACCTTCATTCACATGGAGTAATGTGTGGGTGAGTTAGTTTGTGTGCACAGCATCATCATTAATGCGTATTATTACTATCATCATTATCATCATCATCATCACCATTACCATCATTGTCATTATCACCATTATCAGGATCACTGCCACCACCAACATAATCACCATCATCATCACTATCATCTCTCTCATCGTCTCTGTCATCATGCACAT
Organism: Chondrilla cf. caribensis; assembly: GCA_964020155.1. Classification (NCBI taxonomy): domain Eukaryota; kingdom Metazoa; phylum Porifera; class Demospongiae; order Chondrillida; family Chondrillidae; genus Chondrilla; species Chondrilla cf. caribensis. The sequence continues at coordinate 2,215,384 of OZ026566.1, forward strand.
TATGCACAGTGTAAATCATGACTGTTTGTCTTCATATCCACAAATTCAGAGATTTGAATTCAAGTAACATTTTGATCACACAAGATGGTGAGTCCATAGCTCTAATGTCTTATGTACGTGTGTATGTACGTACGTATGTATGATACTACACAAGTGTGTTGCATAGGTGAAGCACGGTTAACATACTTTGGTCGGTGGCAAGGGATAATGAAGCGAAGTGACCCGTACCTTATTGAAAACCACTTCATAGCTCCAGGTAAGGCTGTGTGAGTGATGAGTCCTGATGCTAGCCTTCGTCTGTACTTGTGTATATTGGTCCTATGCCATACCACAGAGCTACATGTGCATTATGTACCAACACCATCGAGTGACTTCTGGAGTTTGGGAATCATTTTATTTGAACTACTTTGTGGGAAAGTGAGTGACTGTAAAGTCCATGTACGGTCCATGTGGCTACACAGTGTGTATCTGATATTATATACACACAACACATGTGTGAGGCATTAGTGGTCCTTTGTACGTACGCGATTGTAACCACATTAGCATCTCAGATTATCATTCCTTTTTGTGAAATCATGGCTCTAATATATTGTGTGGTTAGTCCTTACCCCCTAACTTGTACATGTATCTGCTTCAGAGCTTCTCGTCATGTCATCCTGGAGGACTGCATACTCACCTGCCTCTTTCAATTCCCAACCGAGAATGCCTTTCGCCTGAAGCCCAGTCACTTTTGACACAGGTAAGTATAAATCATGTCGTGGTCTTGTGTTAAACACTACTAGCTTGTGTATTGTGTCTCTTACATTATGTATTTCGTTGTATTATTAGCTCATTCAAGTCAACAGTAGAGAACGTTTAGGTATGTATGTATGTAGCTACTGACCAGTGATGTCAACATTTTTGTAGCTGGTATCTCGTGTTACAGTACTATGCCTGTGTCTTTTGACGTGTTGTAACAATCTAAAACTGTTTAACATAAAAGCATAGACTTAATAATGTCAACAGTGCTGCTCATTAGTGTATGTTTTGTCAGTATCTCTGTTTGTGACTGATTTGATCCATCTTGTGAAATATTCCTACTGTTTGTCAGTGATAACATGGATTGTATTGACTACTTTTTCAGGATGCTCATATGTCCCAGTGTGAACATACATACAAGACACTCCAAAACTGCATGTACTTCACAGTGATTTCTTTAATTAATACAACCATGCAAAGTTGACATGGCACTGGTGACTGCTTTGAATGTGTGCGGATATGATGTACAGAAATGTTTGACAGCATGTACAGTACTGTTTGACAACATGTGTAGTACTGTTTGACAGCATGTGTAGTATTGTTTGACAGCATGTACAGTACTGTTTGACAACATGTGTAGTACTGTTTGACAGCATGTGTAGTATTGTTTGACAGTATGTACAGTACTGTTTGACAACATGTGTAGTACTGTTTGACAGCATGTGTAGTACTGTTTGACAGCATGTGCAGTACTATTTGACAGCATGTGTAGTACTGTTTGACAGCATGTGCAGTACTGTTTGACAGCATGTGCAGTACTGTTTGACAGCATGTGCAGTACTGTTTGACAGCATGTGCAGTACTAGTTCACAACATGTACAGTGCTGATTGACAACATGTACGTACATTGCTATTCTACGAGATCTACAAAACTTATGAACTGTGTGTGATTTTTTTGATTTCCTTATCAGGAGCAGGATTGGCTGGGATAGAGGAAGTGAAAAGTCACTCATTCTTCAGTGGGGTGGACTGGGAGTCACTGCTATCAAGAGAATTTACCGCCCAATAAAGTTTGTAATATCGCCACATCAAGGGACAGTGTCATGGCATGCTATTTTTGATTTGCAGTTGCTGTTGCTGAATAAAAATTAATGTGCTCCATGCCATCTTGTATCATGACAATACTTTTGCAATTCAACCACATTGTGTGTGTACATTATATCAATATGTAATTATAATCGGACTATAATAAATTATGCACATTATAATGATATATATGATTAATTTTATATTATTTTTGAAATATTATACAGTAATTGATTTGGCACAAAATATATCCACTTTTTATAATGTGCGCAGGCCACTTTAGTGGCCTCACCTCCGAACGTGTGATTTTTTTATATGCAATTATTAGGAATTTTCTATCATGTTAAATAGAGTGTAATGATGCTATTTATGTAGTTTTTGTTCTGTGTGTCTCATATGATAGGAGTTATAAGACGAATAAAGATAAGAGATATAAGAAATTACCAAAATCTTACGTTAGTGACACAAAATGCATTGTAATAGTCATACATACAAGGATCCAGCTAGACTAATATAACATAGACGTCAAGGACTAATTACGATTTATGCTTGGTAGGATTGATCATGTGCTGCAGATATTATTAATGTAATGCAATCAATATCTATTCTGTCACATGCACTAGTAATGATGATATAACAAATCCATAGTGTTAGCTAGTGGATGCAGAGAACCTTTCTCCAGCAAACACTAGTCCAAGATCACTGACATCTTTGATTTTTTGATATAATATTCGATACTTTGATATATTGTTTGCTTGTAGTGTACAGTTCAGATATAATACTGTAACTCCCACTGCATATAATATGGTAATATTAGTAATTTTGTTGACTACCTTTTTAAAGGCTATGTGTAAACACTGGACAAAAACGAAATAATGTAAAAATTATTAATGATATTTATATTACAGTAAACAAGCTCTAATGTAGTTAGTGGTAACAAATCAATTGACCTCACCCTGATAGATTCAACCAATTTGCGACCCTCAGACACCATCAAAACAAACAAATCAATTATATATTAATTATTATATTAATTAATTGATTATATATTATTATATAATAGATCTGTTTGTTTTGATAGTGCCTGAGGGTCGCAAATTAGTTGAATCTATCAGGGTGAGGTCAATTGATTTGTTACCACTAACTACATTAGAGCTTGTTTACTGTTAATGCCAGAGGCAGCAGATAGAAATGCATAGTAATTAAAATCATAGTATTGTTAAATAATAATAAATAATACCATTATGTATTTGTATAAAGTTATGCTCTTTGTAGTAATAATAGTGGGATTCATGTTGACAGGAGGAATCAACATGTGGTCTTTCAACAGATTGTGTGTACCAAGGAGGAATAACTGACTTCAAAGTTATAGTACTTTCATGTGGTGTAGTAGTGGTCCATTCATACAATGGTGAAGTGATTTTGAGTGGTCTGTTCTGATCAACAAACAAATTGCATTCAAATTTACCGAAAAAATGTTAAAGTATCAGCAATCGTCCTCTGTGCAAAAGAGTGCTGGAAATAATACATAGACCACTGCCAATTTGAAGCCATAGTATATACAAATCAATTAACCTAACACTAGGTAATTAATGTTGTGGTGCACAAATGTGGTTTTGTGCAAATTCAACTTTTATATAAACAGGGGCTACAAGGATGATAGTTCATAATAAGAACAACACTGTAAGATTCCAGCAGTCCCAATCGATATGAAACAATGCTTGATTCTGCTGTCAATATTTGCTCTGGTGTCTTTTGTTACGCCAAGTGAAGGTATGTAGGGTGCATGGAATATTATTCTAACTAAAAATTTTGAATGTAGACAAAAAGTGAATTATACCATTTGTTTGTAATTTTCATTATAGGTGCTAACTGTTCATGTCCACTCCTTCCATCTTATGGATACACTACCAGTTGTTTAGGATCAGTGCCTCCGGGAAATACCATTACCTATTACTGTAGCCGTGGGTATACTCTGGTTGGAAACGAAGTTAGAACTTGTGAAGAAAGTGGTACTTGGACTGGAAGTGATCCCTCTTGTGTTCAAGGTATATAATATGTTGATGATTATGTGTATAGTATAGCCTTTCTGATGAGACTTGGCCAGGGAATTAACAAACAAAAGCTTCATTATTTTAGGGATGTGCATAATATTAATAATATAGCTGGGGTAGTCTTAATTATTACATTTATTTGGATTTGCAATGAACAGAAGGGAAAGAGACAACCATAAAGTGACTGGAACTGGAAAGATGGGCTTCCTATACACATTCGGAAGCTCAGCATTCACAAGTATTCTCTATTGTGTTTAATTTTGTATTGCAATATATTTGTGGCATCAATCATTATAACACAATTTCATAACAAATGGACACCTATCCAAAGACATGTATATTTTTAACCAGCATAGAACTGCAATTTATGTTGTGTTATGTGAAGTGAGTGCTATTAGACTAGTATAAGTACCATGTATAACCGTAATATTTGTGTAAGAGTGGTGTAGGCTCCATTGACAAGTAAACTTAAACACAATGTGAAAACTTCGTCGTATCAATTCATGATTTTGTCTATTTGCACTTGCAATGTGCCAGTTGTCACCTCTTTATGAAGGCAATGCATCTGGTACGGTACAAGACCTTCCAGTCTGTAGTGCCCCAGTGATGAGACTAATATCAGATGGATATCCTTGTAAATGGATGATAACTAACCCATTGGCAATAATAGCTAAACACCCAATGTATATATGCCAAACTGATACATAATGGCATGCATGATCCTTAGTTACCTGTTTCTTCAGGAAATGTGATATCTTCATTCTGGCTCATCATTTGCGTCCTCCACATTACTTGATGCGAGGGACAGATGTTGATATTGATGCATAACTGACAATAAATTGATCATAACAACAGCATAACCTTCTTATTGCAGAAATAAAATCTACTAAAGTCCCCTTTCACAATTTTGCTAATGTTTTATATAATTCCTGCTGGAACATTCCTCATAATGCAGTATTACTCACATAAGTATTCATAATGCAGTGGCAGTGGAACAGAAAAATCTTGGGGGGGGGGGGTGGTCCAGTGCATGCACAGTACAGAACACTAAGTCACCAAATTAGCATATACTAGCCACTCCTTCACTTCAGTGTTCAGTAAATGCTATGCATATGTTCATAACACCAAGGCTCATTCAAAATTATATTAATACGTGTATATGTGTATGTGTATAATATGTGTAATAGATTCCTGTGTCCTATGTAACGTTACATGTCTCCTTAAAAAGTAGGGGGGGGGGGCAATGCCCCCCCTACCCAAACTTAGGGGGCAGCTGCCCTCCCTGCCTTTCCTCCCCTGTTCTGCTGCCTATGTAATGTATCATACATTTGTAGTCAAACCAGGGTATGATCATGAAATTCAACAGGTGTAGCATTTCAATTATCATGCCAACATCTGTTACCAGTCCTTAACAGAATTTGGGTATTAACAATAACATTGAGGGTTGGGGTTATGTAAACAATTAATCAGTTGGGCATAAGGGAGTCGAAGCAATAGAACATGATAATCAGTGTACTTCTCAGGAAAGTTTATGGCAGTACATTCTCTTGAATAAGGCTGCCAGAATTTCAGTTTACTACAATGACGGACATTGACTGTAGTATGTATTTTGTAGTATGGAAGTAGTATGAGGGAATTATCACAAACAAAACTGATACAATATCAAGGCGATCCAATACAAACTTTTGTCCTTCTGTATGCAGTATCAACTACATTCCCACCTGATGTCATAACAATTTGACCACAAAAGCATGTTTATCAGTTACTTTCCTTACCTGTGTGATCCATGGTATAGCTTCAACAAATAATTTTATAAACATCTCATGTATTGTTCAACAGTACATGATTTGTGTGTTTTATTATGATGTACTGCATCATACATTTAACAATAAACAACCTCAATTATGGATAGGGTAATAAACTGGCTAACCTTATATTGGTAGAGTCCACTAATTAGTCAGCCTGAATCACTTGAGAAAAGAAAACATGTGGTAGAATTATGTAGACAAGTGTCCAAGTTGACTGTAGAGCGGTCATTTTTTGATGTTCCCATAAAACATCCAGTTGGAAATTAAGTTAAATCATTGGACAATATGTTGTTGGCTTAGAGGACATCAGAGGTGAAAGATAAGGAATTTAAGGCTGATTTACTTAGAAAAATACAATAATTATAGTAGCCATGCTGGTGGTATGCATAAACTCAAAGGCATGTTTAATGTAGAGAATTAGTTAGTGGACATTGTCAAATGGATAACCCTGACTATCTACAGGTGTGGTATGTCAGTACTGTGGTTGCCAACAACAACTGCCAAAAATTTGAGCCAAACTGACCTCATAATTCATTACTTTTTACCTATGATGAACAAAACATAATAAATAAATATTACTGTATTAATAGTAAAAATTCGTCGATCGAAATTTGAGATTAGTATGCTTCCTTTTCTTCTGTATTTTACATAGTTAGAGAATATTTGACGAGTTTTTATTTGAATATGGAATATATGTTGAAGTTAAAGGGAGATATACCTACATGCTAAACACAATTGGTCGGCTTTGAACAACTTCCTGCATCAATATCTAAACTTTCATTTTGTAAAATATTCCAACTTGCATCTGTTCCTATATAAGATGTACAATATCTTATTTTTTTTTACCAAAACTACAGTTACAAACTTTAGTACATGTCAACAATGAAGCAACATGTTGAAATTGAGTCTCACCAGTTTTTCCTCATACGTAGTTATGTACAGAGGTTTGGAGCTTTGCATAATATACATCTACAGCTATGCCTATTATGAGCAATCTTGACTGAGCAATAGTCTGCCTGTATAAGCCTTGGTCATGCAGATGTTCCAAGGTTAATGATGCTGTGTGTTCTTTGTGCATTAATTATATTGGTACCACTCAGTAGTCTTGTAACTTACCTACACTTTCAATTATGTATTGTCTAATACATGAATTTAAACCACAGATTAATTGATATACCAGCCCCCACTGTAATCTGGGGGTAAATGTCCTGTATAAAAATTACCCCGATGGTTTAGCAAGGTCGTTTCCATTTTGCTTTTGAGTCTGATTAAGGTAACTCCATGCACTTAATTGCATTGGGCCTACAAATCGGGGGTTTTGGGCAATTTGCACCCAGCACACAAATTACAAACCTGTTAAAAATGTTCGATCATTCTCAATTTGTCTGTGCAACTCGAAGTGTCACAAAGTTACTACTAGGTGATGTGGGTGATCATGTGTGGTCAATCCTGGTTTACTACAGAATTCAATTTATACTCTGTATATGTACCTAATGAGTTGAATTGGCCACCAAAATAATTCCTTTTTTACACCAGGTACGTACTGTAGTAATTTATTCTGCAAAGGTCCTACAGTTTGAGAAATAGTAGTAGTATGTAGTGATGATTTATTAACTTCCAATATTATTGTTATAATATGTAGGTTGTGAATGTCCCACTGTGCGTCATGGATATATCAGCAGCGGTTACTGCATTTTACACCAGAGTAAATACATTGCTCAGAAAGTTTACTACAGTTGCAATAGTGGATATTATCGTTTGGGCTACTACAAAGGATACTGTCAGTCTGATGGCTCCTGGTCACCAAGTCCTCCAACTTGTGTGCGAAGTTAGCTCATTTAACCATGACTTGATTTTCAAAATGCTATACCGTTTACCAATATTGTGTCTGTACATTATGTAGTTGTTCCATGTCAGTGTCCACCAGCTCCAGCTCATGGTACAACATCTTCATGCTCTGGAACAGTACGAGTTAATACAAACATCTATTACAACTGTGATAGTGGTTATTATCGAGAAGGAAGTAGTTATAGGACATGTTTACCTTATGGTAATTGGACTGAACCTCCAACCTGTGAAAGAAGTATGTTGCTGCGATATCTATTATGATAATTGCAGAAAAATGTTTCACATACAAATTCTTCCAATTGTATGCAGCTAAACCCTGCATCTGCCCTTCAACACCCACCAATGGTTTTACAAGCTGTAATGGATCTTATCTTGCTGGTGCTGGTAGCAGAGTGACTTACTCCTGTAAACGTGGCTACATCCTATCAGGAGGTAACTATTTGACTTGTCAACCAAATGGTACTTGGAGTGGAACAGTCCCAACTTGTGAACAAGGTGAAAAATTTATCTTTAGCATACACTTACAATAGTATTAATGTGTCAATACAGTGTATTTACAATAATACAGATAATCACTGCTATCTACTGAACTGCAAAATACACTAAAAATCTTCTGAAACAAATTCATGTATGGTAAACCATATACCAATTCATCCATCTGCCTTTCAGACAGAAGTAGTACTTCACAATACTGACACTAGAATGGTATGATATACTGTATGGGCTACAAAGATGACACCATGATCATCTTACAGTATTCCAAATGCAATTAGTGTTTGAATGTACAAAACACACCAGAGTTTTAATATCTAACAATTATGCAGAACATAGTACCAAGTTGTACAGCAATGCCTCTAAATATAATAATTATATTATGCCATTTTTATATTGAATGTAAAGAACTTGAGAATTGCAAACATAAATCATGGAAAGCTAAATTCATGGGTACCTACCAATGAGTTTAGCTTTACATGATCTGATTTGTACAGGAGCTAACATTAATGAGGAATAACTGTCTTCTCCACAGAGACAAATGTGCATGCTAACAAAAATTCCACACTCTTCTTCATGTGACTATGATAAAAAGGAGAATTGAAAATTGTTCTAATTAACATAAGCATTAATGTGATGATAAACTGGGATCAACTTTGCATGGCATTTGATGTAACAGTATTTTCAAGTGACAGGTATCTACACAGACATAGACATTACTTCTATTATTGCTCTAAACACTTTCTATATTTAAATATATAGTTCTTTTCTGCATAAAAGTGATGGATAAGCTAAGCTGTTGTATTAGAATTACAAATACATTATTGTAGGTTGCATATGCCCGACTGCTCCATTGCATGGATACACAAGATATTGTAGTGTTACTGATCCTGTTGGATCAACAGTGCGTTACTACTGTCGCAGCGGATATACTCTAGTAGGTGGTGCTGAGAGAAGATGTCTGAGCAATGGCTATTGGAGTGGAATCAAACCTACTTGTCGAAGGGGTGAGTGCACACCTGTTGTCATTTCCTAACTTCATAATATTACATAATATTGAAATTGTATCTATTATCAATTGTGGAAAATTTGAATGTGTCACATCATTAACCATTCTGTCCCTAGTATTAGTACCTGGTAATAATACTGATGTACCTAATAGTATTACATGTACAATTCATGAATCAAAGCCTAATCAACTTTGCTCGGAATTTGATGCAACAGTTTTTTCAAGTGACAGGGACTACAAAGACATAGGCAATAACACTATTATTGCTCTAAACACTATATTTCAGTAGTCCTTTTCTGTATAAAAATGATAGATGAGCTAAGCTGTTGTATTAGACTTACTAATACATTATTGTAGGTTGCATATGTCCAACTGCTCCATTGAATGGATACACAGCCTATTGTAGTGGTACAGATTCTGTGGGATCAACAGTACAATACCGCTGTTACAATGGATATGCTGTAGTGGGTGATACTTATAGAAGATGTCTGAGCAATGGCAGTTGGAGTGGAATTAAACTTACGTGTCAGTTGGGTGAGTGCACACCTGTTGTCATTTCCTAACTTCATAATTAAACATAATATTGAATATGTATCTATTGTCAATTGTGGAAAATTTGAATGGGTCACAGTATTAACCCTAGTATTAGAAATAACAAGTATGAATTACCCGCCCTACGGGTGTATTCGTCCAGAAGCGTGTCATGAACATGGCACCTTTCAAGTGCGGCGGATAGTACAGTTTCATTCGAATTCTAGAAGAAAGGCCTAAAATGAAACACCAACCCCCTTAGTATACTTCACGGGTGGCACTGAGGACGTCTAGCGAATTTGGCGTTGATCAGATGCGAAATGTCGGAGGAGTTCACTAAAAAACAAACAGAGACCCCATAAATTATAGTAAGATACTGATACACCTAATAGTATTATATGTACAATTTCGGAATTGAAGCCAGATTAATGCATTTGGTGTATACTACATGACAACATTTAGACCGGGTGTGTAAGTGAAGTGAACACATGTATAAGCAATGCTGTGTTGGATGACTTGAGTTGTGTTAATGCAAAGCATGTCATCTGTCAAAAAATATGTGCAACATTCTATAGTGAAAAGAGTAGCCTTGGGTAAACCTATTACTCATGTTTTGGATTAAAACCTGGAACCACTTGCAAACCGTTTTTGTATAGGAATTCTCATTCTGAAGTACAGTAATTGATTTATTTACACGAACCATATTATTATAAATACAGATTGGTGCAGAATAAGATTTACTGTGCAGCACATAAGCCTAAATGTACCTAAGTCTACTTGGTTCAAACTATTGACACATAACTATTAATTTTTCTTTACATACAAATGTTGTGCTCACATGCAAAATTCATTTATAAGTATGTATGTAATACTTATTGCCATCATACTCATACCTGTACTTGTAGGAGTATGTATAGCATACATACTCACACATATATGCATATTACATGGCAAGGTACTTTTAAAGTGTATTATTAGAATATTATATTATATTATATATAAACACTGATTCTATCATAATTAGCACATTATATCAACATGAAATACTCAAATTTGGGACATTGTCACAAAATCAAGCATTAATAATATAATGAGCAATTCATATATTTGTCATCCATTCACATTGAAACTGCAATCATGCATGTGCATTCTACAGCAATTTGCCCATGCCCTGTATCTCCATCAAATGGTTACACCAGCACTTGTCGTGAAAGGATATATGCCAGGAATTATATATACTACTACTGCAACAGTGGATACAGCCTTGTAGGGAATGACAAAATAAGGTGTGAATATGGCGGTGATTGGAATGGAAGTGCCCCTGTTTGTCTGAAAAGTAAGTTACATATTCCTCTAAAAGAAATGTACTACTACTAATAATAATAAAATACATGTATATAAGTACATTGTCAATATCAATTTTGCAATATAATATACATATGTATTTATATAATATACATATATTATGATCATTATTAAATATAAGGGTATTATATCTTATAGTGGGACATGTGGATACATAATATATTAATCCAACTAACCCACACTCAATAAATTGACCAGTTGGGTTTGATACAAACCTTCCAAAAACTTATTAGATTGAGCCACAAGATTTTACAAGTTACTACGTATATGACTTCAAATGGATTGGTATTGGTATTGGTATTGGTATTGGCATCTTATTTTACGTGGGGACCCCTTTAGCCTGAGGCTACTTTTCAAGGGGCCCACGAATCACAGTGTACAACAATCACACTTATTACTAGTTAATTATTAGTCTATCTATCTATTAATCAATGTTAATCAAAGTTTGGTGGCTTCTTCATTTCTTTGTCCCTTGTGTTGGCAGGGGGGTGCAGGGAAAAAATCTTGGTTTTCTGGATTCGATCCTGGGCGAGATCACTTCTAGCCCTCCACTCACTCTTCTCAGCCACCAGCACCCCCCGGATAGACTATGTATGCACATCATTTATGTGCTTTTAAATTCAGGCATATGAGTTCATATCATAATAATCAAGAATATGGAGAGAATGAAGTCTCTTAGGAATTATTTGAAGGACATTGAAGAAGATAGGTTTAGAGGCATTTTGATGGACAAATATTTATTGGCTATGTACATTTATGAACCCTTTCAAATTCTAGATATGTCCATTTGTGAGAATAAAATGCAAGCTTTGTTCATTTCCAGAATATTACTCCTGCCTAAATTATGGAGACTACAGTATAATATTATTGCAGTCTGTAACTAACATTTTGCTATTGCATGGACTAACTCATGCAAATCAAAAAGCATGGTCCTTTATTTAATATATTATACATAATGTAATAATAATGTAAGTGCTACACAACTGGCAAGATAACTCTTGTATTTATAATGTAAAATCGCAGACACGAATACCATATCCCATTACCCAAACAATAGTATAATTATATGGACCACTTTTTTCCATAGATTCACATTGTCTGTGTCCTTTGAAGCCTGCTAATGGAACCATACTGTCCAACTGTTCAGGATATCAGTCCTTCGGCTCCTATGTACACTTCTCCTGTGATCCTGGCTTTTATCAGTCTAGTGGTGATACCAACAGAAGGTGTTCACCTGGTGGGACTTGGAGTGGAAGTGAGCTAGTGTGTGAGAAAGGTCAGTTCTCAGCAATTCTGTATACGAATGTCATTCTCTACTATATTGTGTATAATGCATGTAACTTATACTTTAATGACTAATAACAGGTTATTTTCATGCCCTTTAATAATTATTCAACAACCCTTGGACTTGATCTGTTTCATTATGGATTTCATCAAATTTGTTAACCTCAGTTCACCTTCAAAAACAAACAATCTAGCATAATCAGTAATATTTCAGGACAAGATACTGGCTTAAATTGATATTAGCCTACAAACAGGTGGCTATTATGATCATGAATTGAAAGCATGGAATTAGGTCAGTTCTTACATGAACATGTTGTTACCCCACTATGTTTGAGCTGTTTCGATACATTAAGAAGACTCATTCCATAAGATTTGGCATAAGCAGGTCATGTTATTACTATGACCTACGAATGTGGAGAAACAGCTGCAAATACATAAAGTGGTTAAATAATAATTCAAGGGTATATACGTATATAAAATAACCTGTTCAAATAACATGTAAATATAGGATTTTAGAATGATATTAGTACATATGGTTAGTGTTTCATGATCTCTGTATTTCCATAATTCTAGAAAAGTATTGTCTCTGTCCTCCTGCTCCAACCAATGGATCAAGGAACTGTAGTGGAAGCAATGAAGTGGCTGCTTATAGTCAGTTGCATTATAAGTGTAACAGTGGATATCATGTTGTTGGTGATGAGTACAGAACATGTCATCCTAGTGGGGATTGGACCGGTAGTTCTCCAGTCTGTGTCAAAGGTGATGAAAACAACATAAAATCATTGATGATATACTACGCAGTTACATACAGGGCAAAATAAATTATTTTTTTAATTTCCTCAATAAACCTCAAGGGTAATGGTAATGTAACAGACAGGCTTGTAGTGGCATCAGTGATATTGAAACAACACCCTCCCTGATCACTGTACTCAACATAACTGAACCAGCCATCCCTAGTTAGGAATGCCCATTATCTAATATCAAAAGTGGAAGATGTACAGTTATCTGCTTTTGTATGTGTCCTGCCTTCAACTCCTCAAGTACCAATTGGATGTATGTGTGAGGTCATCTGATGTGTCTGTAAACATCTGCTAACATGATTTACAACCATTTAAATCTTAATGAAGAACTAGTTATATGCATAAGGTAGTCCAATTTTTTATAATCAAAGAATATGCCTTGCCAATGAGAATTAATGGAGCTCAATAACATGTCTCTAGTGGTGGTTGTCATACCCATTACTTCTAAATATTATTATATAAAACATTCCAGATTATTCATATCCATTAATATGATTGAAATTACTGCGTGAAAGTATCATTTGATAGGATGACACTATTATATGAGAACTACTTACTGACTTGTAGATGTTCCATGCAGTTGTCCACTACCGCCATCCTATGGATACACTAGTACATGCTCTGGCTCTATATCAGCTGGTTATGAAGTCAGTTACTACTGTAACAATGTGAAACTCTTGGTTGGAGATGGGAGTAGAACTTGTCAAGGAGATGGTACCTGGACAGGAAGTGATCCATCTTGTGTTACAGGTGGAGTATATGCATCATTGAGCTATAATCAGTGATAAGTAGCAATTGTAACATTTGAACAATGTTCTTTTCTGTCTTCCAATCAGGTTGCCCATGTCCCTCTCCTCCTGTTAATGGCTACACTAGCTCTTGCTCAGTATATCATCCTTACAATACCTACTACAGGAGAAATTATATTTATTACTATTGCAACAGTGGTTATACTTTGTACAGAGGTAGCTCTCGTAGAACCTGTCTGAGTGATGGTACCTGGTCTGGAAGTGTTCCAGTCTGTATAGAAAGTGAGCTGATGTATTCAACTTAATCAATAGTACATATATACATTCATAGTCTAATATAATAATGGTATGATTTTTGTGGCTAAATATTATAAAAATACTATTACTATGTTAATTTCTTAAAGGTACATACCTGTCTTATGTACATTATAGCATCCGTTACCATAGAAACAGTACTATTATACAGCAATATTATATTGTATAAAGCACTAGCAACAGTATAAAGCGTTAGCAACGGATGCTATAATGGTTAAGACATGGACACTCGGCATTATGACATATAAAATACACTCGCCCTCGGGTGCTTCGCACCCTCGGGACTCGGTATTTTATATGTCATAATGCCCTCGTGCCCATGTCTTAACCACTAAATACGTATAACAATATAGTACTATATTACTGCTGCTATTGTAATAGCAAGACAATTTATTTCACCTGTTTTTTTTGTTTTAATTCCATAATTAATATTTGTAAGTAACCTTTAGATAACATTAATATTTATTTATATCTGTGTACAGAAGTAGAAATGTTTTCTATACAAATAAGTTCGTCATCTTTCAGTGGTTCAACAATTGCTATATGTCAATAATATGGTCACTTAAACTTTTGAAGGAATGTTGTTCCAGACTTGCAATAACTGACTCACAATTATATTCCACCTATATAAGAGTAATTGTGCGCATGATAAGCACAATGTATAATCTGTGTACTTTATTGTAATACGGCAATACAAGTCATGCATTTTGTTTCATGTAGGTGTTTAAATGGTCTACTATGCATACATTATGCAAAATTTGATTGATTTATTCAATGAAGACTATAGCCTACTCAATGTACTTTGGGTGTACAATTGTTTTGTATGATTACAATGATTGTATTTCAGTGTATAAATAACGTAGATATTTTTTGACTCAGGTACCCCATGTCAGTGCCCACCTGCTCCAGCTAATGGTAGGACGTCCTCATGCTCTGGAACAGCCAGTGTTGGTTCAAGCCTTCAATACTATTGTAACAGTGGTTACTATCTAGAAGGAAGTAGCTCCGCTAGATGCCTTCTTTTTGGAAATTGGACTGGCACAGCAACTTGTAATAAAAGTGAGTTCAATGTGGTGGATTTCTATTCACTAACTGGATTTTATGTACATGTTTGATTTGAAGTAACAATATTATATACTCCATTGATTAAATTTGAGTATCCTTTAAATCGTATTATATATGACATGCTTCACATTTTAAGATTTGCAATAAGGATGGACATTTCAGGTGAAAGTTGAGTTACATGTATGATGAAAAATCTTCCCATGAGCAATAATTTTGGCTATAATAGTCCTCGGTTCTGATACTTTGGGTGCAAACATGATCATACACACAGTACACCACCTTAGCTGATTATTGACAATTGTAGTGAATAATAATCTTACTATTTTGTAATATGTATACACCATGCAAGGCTGTCTCATCAAAGTTCTTTAAACTTCATGCTGCTCTCACTTTGTAAGGCAAAATCATGATAAAAGTGATGCATCAGGTATCCTCCCTCAATTTTAGTTGAACCATGTCCCTGTCCCTCTCCACCCACCAATGGCTTCACAAGCTGTAATGGATCTCATCTTGCTGGTACTGGAAGCATAGTGACATACTCCTGTGACAGAGGTTACATCTTAACAGGAAGTAGCTATAGGACATGTCAGAACAGTGGTATTTGGACAGTGACGGCTCCAACCTGTGTGCAAGGTGAAAGGTCATAATGAGTATAGTATTCCAACCATATGTGTTTATGAGTATGTATGTGTATACTGCCAAATGTAACTTTATGATGTATGATAATGGCCTTATATGGCTTTTACATATATGATTGAAATGCAGTAGACATGCATATTTCCCTTTGCTTATGGAGGTATATAAAATACTGCTTTGTACAGATAATAAATGGATTGATTTTATATTATTATTGTATTTAAGAGGTAAATACATTCAAACATACTCTTCAATCAATAAATTAGTTACAAGGTCGTGACTGCAAGAACTGTACATGTGACTGTTTAGTAATTCTTTTTCATTGAAGTTTTATAATGTATTTCAGGATGCCTGTGCCCAACTGCTCCATCCAATGGATATACGAGATATTGTACTGATACAGATTCTGTTGGGTCCACAGTAAATTTCTACTGCAACAGTGGATATACTCTCATTGGTAGTTCCTCTAGTACATGTCAAAGTGGAGGTCTTTGGAGTGGAACTACACCTATTTGCCAAATGAGTGAGTACATAACTGTATTAATTTTAATATTGTAATAACCCATATTACATTAATGGGTATCAAATTATGTAGATTGCCTATGTCCAACTGCACCATTGAATGGATATACAAGATATTGTAGTAGTACTGATCCTATTGGATCCAGTGTAAACTACTACTGCAACAGCGGATATACTCTTATCGGTAGTTCCTCTAGTACATGTCAGATTGGAGGGTTTTGGAGTGGAACTACACCTATTTGCCAAAAGAGTAAGTACACACCAGTACTCCTTATTGTAATAATAATTTCCCCAATATAACATTAATGGATATTGAAACATGTAGATTGCCTATGCCCAACTGCTCCATTGAATGGATACACAAGATATTGCAGTGGTACAGATTCTGTTGGATCAAGTGTAAACTACTACTGCAACAGCGGATACACTATCATTGGTAGTTCTTATAGGACATGTCGGAGTGGTGGCTATTGGAGTGGAGCCAAACCAAGGTGCCGGAAAGGTGAGTGTCACTGTTCATTCTTCATGGCTTAGTGAAGTTAAAAACATCCAGCTACGTAAGAGGAATTCCTATGTGGAGCACAGTATTGCATTTGGATTGCAAGGATCCTGCCTACTTATATGCATTGTATATAGCGACTGGTGACCTTGTAGACAATGCGAAAACTTAATAATATGATTATTATGTTTATACAGCTAATAAATGTACATAATAGAATATAATAATAATTGTGATAATATCTCATAATAATCTACCTCACTTATGTAGATACCTGCTCATGTCCTCCATTTCCATCTAATGGTTACACCAGTTCGTGTTCAGGACTTGTTGGGAGATACATCAACTACTTCTGTCACAGTGGTTATAGCCTTGTTGGAAATAGTTCTAGACAATGTGGATATGATGGTAATTGGAATGGAAGCGCACCTGTCTGTCTCGAAAGTAAGTTACCAATGTATATATTGCATAATATGTTTGTAGGGAAAGAAATTGACAGCAATACCATACAGTATATATACAGACACTATCCCACTATTATAGGCTCCCCAACTTCTGAGTCTATTAGATACTAACACTTTACTGAAGCCTCAAGTTACTCAATTGTGTTAGATGGAAAATCTAAAGTTTACAGAGAGCACATGTGTAGCAGCAAGTGTGGATGTGCCATTCTGATGAGTCTATGAGAGCATGGGAAATTAACAGCTGTATTCTCACTGCATGCTTTAATTGCTCATCAGAATGTGCAGTGTTCACCATAGGAACCAAAGGCAAATATTTGCTATAGTATGCTGGAACACTATCTGCTGTAGCACATATAGGCAGGATAAAACATCTTTGTGTTCTGCATGGTAGAGTGAATTATAGACAATTCATACTGAATATCTATACTTGGTTGTAAGATTTATGGTGCAATTCAAAATACAGTATTAAACAATAGAAAGTGCTAAACTGACTGTCTAATGTCAAACAATAAACACACCTGGTAACCTATGGTGACATATCTTCCCTGCATGTACTGTACCATAGTTATACATACATATTCATATATATAATATATATATATATATATATATATATATATATATATATATATATCAGTACACTCACTTCTTTGCATCAACCATAGTGCACCAGGAAAGCAAAGTTATAATGTATGTACAGCTCGTTTTATCTCAACATATATGTATTTTTAACAAATTGCAATTATTGAATAAAACACAGTCATTTTTTAAATTCCCCAAAGAACTCATTTCTCCATATCCCATATAACCGAATATATATTTTCACCTAGATATTCAATTTTCAGTACACACAAAAACTGTAAATGAATTCAAAGTTGAAGATGGTGTCCTTGTAGCTACATATATCCACTCGTTCATATATACAAAAAAATTAATTAGGCTTGAGATTTCTAGAACTGACAAGTAGGAGGTTATTATCAATAATCAAACTTGATAAAATTCAATTGTAGACATGCTCGTTGAAGTCTGATTGTCAATAGTTCTTCTTTAGGATTATTTCCTACTAAAATCTGTTGTCAATGCTTTCCCTGTTATACTTATTATGTGACTCCTCTTTTATTATTGGTAACTAAAACAGTACTTTTGACTGTACCTTTTCTGGAAACATAAAGACCACTTTCTATTTCCCTTTGTACATAGATACTCAGTGTCCATGTCCAGAGAAGCCAGATAACGGAGCCATTCTGTCCAACTGTTCTGGATATCAGTCCTTTGGCTCCTATGTACACTTCTCCTGTGATCCTGGCTTTCATCAGTCTAGTGGTGATACCACCAGAAGGTGTTCACCTGGTGGGACTTGGAGCGGAAGTACTCTAGTGTGTCAGCAAGGTTAGATGATAGTAGTTTGGATAATACAATTAACATGACTTCATGCATATAGTCCATACAACTTTCTACAACATTGTACAGTTTTGTATACAATCAGAACACCTCATAGTTTACATACAACATGTATTGCACAATTTTGACCCCATACAAGCTCATACAACACAGTAATATACATTTGGGAATTATGAGTTACGTGTTCCTTAAAATATTGAATTAATCATAGAAATGTTCTTATTACTCACCAGATGAGTCCTGTGCCTGTCCTCCTGCTCCAACCAATGGATCAAGGAACTGTAGTGAAAGCAATGAAGTGGCTGCTTATAGTCGATTGCATTATAAGTGTAACAGTGGATATCATGTTGTTGGTGATGAGTACAGAACATGTCATCCTAGTGGGGATTGGACTGGTACTATTCCAGTTTGTGCAAGAGGTAAATAACACCTTGAGAATGAAAATACTATTGAATCAGGTATTAATAACAGTAGTGTGAAAATCGCAGATGCAGAGTAAAATAACAATATTTTAAACATAAAATTAATACAATGTCATGCAAATAATGAACTTTGCATGACTTTCATATGAACTATAATTTACCCACACCAAGAAATCCAAACTCAAAGTAATTAAGTTATAAATCCATCTTTGGTAGAAGAATAAAAAGCTCTATCGAAAGTCATACAAGACATAATTAATACAATCGTAGCACAGTTTGTAGCTTGTTAACTATGAGTGACATGTACCTATTGCTTCACAGACACATTGGTACAAGAGATTTAACAGACATATAGCATCCATTCCATAGAAACAGTACTATTATACAGCAATTTTATAATGTATAAAGTGCTAGCAACAGTATAAAGAGTTAGCAACGGATGCTATAATGGTTAAGACATGGACACTCAGGCATTATGACATGTAAAATACACTCGTCCTCGGTATTTTATATGTCACAATGCCCTCGTGCCCATGTCTTAACCACTAAATATTATATAACATGGGAAATCTTAAATATGATTTATTTCATCATTCTGTATAATTGAAGTTATAGTATAAATTAACTGCATATAATATCACTTATCAAAATTTAATACTATTAGAACAGATTACAAAATTGTGTGCAACTTTTTGTAATATCTGTAGAATTCACCTAATTTTATTGTGATCCTGCAGATATTCAGTGCAGATGTCCACTGCCACCATCCTATGGATACACTAGTACATGCTCGGGTTATGTATCAGCTGGTTATGAAGTCAATTATTATTGTAGTGATAACTACAACTTAGCTGGAGACAAGAAAAGGTTTTGTCAAGGAAACGGCACCTGGACAGGAAGTCATCCATCTTGTGTACAAGGTAATTAAACCAGTTAATGTATATAATTCCAGTTTAATCTGAATTAATGTGTACTTCGTATTGTATTAATAATCATGACTGTACATTTCTTCTGTTTCTCCACCAGGTTGTCTGTGTCCCCCTGCTCCTGTAAATGGCTACACCAGCTCATGCTCTGTTTATCTTACTTATGATAACTATGTTCATTACTACTGTGACAGCGGTTATCACTTGTATGGAAACAATTCCAGACTCTGTCTGCCAAGCAAAACGTGGTCTGGAAGTGCTCCCATATGTGTCAAAAGTAAGCTTAATGTATATTATGTTTAAATTTGGATAATATGGAATTCATAACATTCCAAACTTACATAAGTTGACACCTTAAGGTTGTAATACATAACATGCAATTGTTTCTGCTGATAGTTTGTTTATTACAATGATTGCTTATAACTAAATCAATTCATAGTTCATGATGTAATATAATAATTATTAATTTCATTAATTTTACTTTTTTGCTGTTTACTAAAATGCATTATTCCTAGTTTGATTTTTGTAATTTACGACTGTGAGTGATAGAATTTTATTTCAGAAAACAATTTGTGTGTTCCCAGAGACTCCTTACCCATATGGTTTGGATGTAAGCAATTTTAAAAAAACACGTGATTGCCTCATGCAAGCAACCCACGCAAGAAAATCAAAAGTTCCTTACAAATGCATTGTTTTAATCTCAGGTACCCCATGTCAGTGTCCAACTGCCCCAGCAAATGGTAGGACATCCTCATGCTTTGGAACAGCCAGTGTTGGTACACACCTTTATTACTATTGTAACAGTGGTTACCATCGGAAAGGAACTAGCTATAGTACATGCCTTCCTTTTGGCAATTGGAGTGAAGTAGCAACTTGTGTGAAAAGTAAGTGTGTTTCGTGATTGGTTCCAAGGCTCATAAATAGTATCTTAACATTAGTTGATTGTATCAAACTCCCATTATATTTGGAATGGAATCATGATAAAGTTGTAAATTGGGCCGTTCATTACTTATTCAATCTAAATTTAGATATGTCATTCTGATGTCTGTTATTGAATTACCTTCATACAAATTTCATGTCATAACATCTACTTGTGACCTTTCATTTATAACCAGTCAATATCAAAATAAATCAGCATAACATATAGTCGGAGCAGAATATACAATGCATTCAATTTGCAAATGCACAGTAATTTAGGGACCTGTACATGTGAATGTTATTTTAAAGGAAACGTCCTACAATGCGTGTGCCCACCATTTTGTCAAATAAGCTGCCTTTCTACTCCAATGACTTTCTGCACTTCTGAGCAAGGTTGGTTGCTACATTGAATAGAAGTTTCACACAAATACAAGTCTGAACATGTTCTATTTAATGTACAGAGGTTTTCTGTATATACTTATATGCAGTCAAACCTTGTCCCTGTCCCTCTCCACCCACCAATGGCTTCACAAGCTGTAATGGATCTTATCTTGCTGGTACTGGGAGCAGAGTGACATACTTGTGTGACAGTGGTTACATCCTATCAGGAAGTAGCTATAGGACATGTGACCCAAGTGGTTTTTGGACCGGAATAGCTCCGAATTGTGTGAAAGGTATAGGATTCGCATATTTAATTCTCTTTGTAGTATCTACGATATCACTGAGTACAGTTATGAGTGTTAAAGTAATAAACTAAACTGTTTTCATTGTATAATATTACATTCTGGTACAGTATTAAACTTACTACAATTTGATTCCATCTACGTACGTATTACTCAGGCACATGCAGTTGTCCGCCCCATCCATCTAATGGATACACCAGTTCCTGTTCAAAAACAGCAAACAATGGCACAGAAATTAATTACTACTGTGATCAAGGATATATCCTGACAAGTGGAGATAGTCAAAGGATGTGTCTGCTTGGAGGGAACTGGACGGGAAGAGAACCAGTTTGTGAGAAAGGTATGTACAGGAAAATATCCTGTGCAAGTGCTATTGTGTGTGAGTATGTGTGTGTGTGTGTATGTGTGTGTGTGTGTGTGTGTGTGTGTGTGTGTGTGTGTGTGTGTGTGTGTGTGTATGCGCGTGAATTCATATTCATGAGGATTTTTATTGCCTCCTTAGTATGAGCAAAAGTAGTATGTAGTTAATAATGCTTATAATATCTTTAACATTTAGGAAATTTTAGAAACATTGAACATGCCAATATGTGAGATAATGTGGTGAAGTCATTTTATGCTGTTAGGGCATTAATTTAGTTACCATTATTAAATTGAGATCAGTGTCAGTAGATCATTGATGATATACAGGAGGCTTAAAAATGTTAACAAGTCCCTTGCACATGACAACCACTGGGCTACACCCTTCATTGCATGGGATATGTATAATATTCAATATGACATCTTCGTGATCGTATGAAATTCAAAGAATACTGTTGAAATATTATAATTATATTATTCCGAATTATAATATTATCAGAAATGGCAGTCAAGCAATGTCCCTGTCCATCATCACCCACCAATGGCTCCACAAACTGTGAAGAATCTCATCTTGCTGATGCTGGTAGAAATGTGACATACTCCTGTAACAGTGGTTACATTCTGTCAGGAAATAGTTACAGGACATGTCAAGCAAGTGGTAATTGGACAGGAACAGCTCCAATATGTGTGAAAGGTGACAGAATGAAATTTGAAGAGTTGATGTATTAGTATCATCATCATCATGAATTCCCTTTAAAATATCCTTTCAAGGTTGCATTTGCCCATCTGCACCTGTTAATGGCTACATCGATGACTGTTCAGGGACAAAGCCAGTTGATTCCATCTTATCCTATCACTGTAACACTGGGTATTCAATTTTTAGCACCAACACATCTAGGATTTGTCAGAGTGATGGAGAATGGTCAGAAACTTCCCCCAAGTGTGAAAAAGGTATGCGCATGTATGCCAGTGCTTGGGTATGCACAAAAGTGGTATGTACTTTTGCATAATACTTATATTATCCTAATAATATTATGAGCATTCAGCACACTAATGTGTGAGATAATGTGGTGAAATCATTGCGTACGCATTAATCAAGTTACCATTTGCATTAAATTGCGATCGGTATCAGTAGATCATTGATGATATACAGAAGGCTTAAAAATGTTAACAAGTCCCTTGCACATGACAACCACTGTGCTACACCCTTCATTGCATGGGATATGTATAATATTCAATATGACATCTTCATGGTCATATGAGATTGAAAAGAATACTGTTGAAATATGATTATAAACATATTATTCCGAATTATAATATTATCAGAAATTGCAGTCAATCAATGTCCCTGTCCATCATCACCCACCAATGGCTCCACAAACTGTGAAGAATCTCATCTTGCTGATGCTGGTAGAAATGTGACATACTCCTGTAACAGTGGTTACATCCTGTCAGGAAATAGTTACAGGACATGTCAAGCAAGTGGTAATTGGACAGGAACAGCTCCAATATGTGTGAAAGGTGACTGAAATAATTTAAAAGGTTGCTGTATTATTATTATCATCATCACCATCATCATCATGAATTCCCTTTAAATTTCCTTTTAAGGTTGCATTTGCCCATCTGCACCAGTTAATGGCTACATCAATGACTGTTCAGGAACAAAGCCTGTTGATTCCATCTTATCCTATCATTGTAACACTGGGTATTCAATTTTTAGCAACAATACGTCTAGGATATGTCAGAGTGATGGAGAATGGTCAGAAACTTCCCCCAAGTGTGAGAAAGGTATGCATGTATGCAATACATTAGATGTACCTATACGATAATCTAAATGTCGTGTTTGTTTTCTGTACCCGTACTTTTCCAACCAGACAACTGTCCATGCCCCTCCTCTCCTGTGAACGGCAACATAACCTCTTGTGTGGGATCAACCTTGGTTGGGAGCTACATCTACTACTACTGTGATAGAGGGTATGAACTTGTTGGAGACTTTAGTAGAATGTGTCAGATTGGAGCTACCTGGACAGGAAGTGCCCCTACATGTGAAAAGAGTGAGTACGAGTAGATGAGATATCTAAATTCACTATCATCCCCTCTTGTATGATATTTCAGTGTGGGTTACTATCTGTTAATCCTGTGATTGGATTTTATAATAATCTAAACATTATATACAGGTTAAATTTATGAAAAGTAAGCAGGTTGGAGTTATTTATCCAATTAATATCTTTATTATATCTGTAATTGTTTTTTGTGTATATAGAATGTCATGTAATACTGATCAGATGTATTACATTTGACTTTGTAGAATCAAATTCCTACCAAGTGCACAACAGCAATCAGAATACAGTTCTTGATATAATCTTTGGTGTATCCATTTTCATCACTCTCCTCATTATACTCATTGTGATATTGGCTGTGATTGGATGGCTCATGAGGAGGAAAAATCGTAAGGTTTCCAGGTCAGAGCCCATCACCCTTTCATCACTTCAAGGAGCTCAGCCTGATGAAAATGTCTATGAAAAAGTCCATGGCTTCAACACAAGCTCCACAAATGTATCACTTTCTAAGAAAGAGACATATGGAAATGTTACTGAAATCAGTGATGAGCCAGAATGTGCAGAAAATGATGAGTAATTTAGTTTAACTGTTTAAGATATAGGCCAGGTGAAGTATTATAGATCTGGTTGATAAAGTGCTAGACAAACCGTGTAGTACATTCAAAGCAATCTGCAAAATTATTTTAGGCATATACATGTAATGTAGTCATAGACTGTATTGATTTCGTAAGGTACTACTGAATCATAGAAGTCCTTCCATTATTAGTGAGTGTGGTAGAAATAATAATTACTATTATAGAAATACCTGTAACGATCATAATACAATGATAAAACAAATGCAACTATCAAATGTAAATTAGGTATATATATATATATATATATATATATATATATATATATATGCAATGATTATATTGGGAAAAATGTTGATAACAATAAAATAGTGCATTCACAATCACTCTACGTATTTTTCCTCGGATTGATCTGAGACATGTATATATTAATATATCCTGGACCCATAGCAAGTCTATTTTGAAATAGAATTTTTTATTGGTTGCCAAGTCTAATTGTGAAAATACTTATGTACATTGTAGCTATTTAGCTATCTTCAACAGGGTGGACTGGGAGTCACTGCTATCGAGAGAATTTATCGACCAATAAAGTTTGTAATATCGCCACATCAAAGGACAGTGTCATGGCATGCTATTTTCGATTTGCAGTTGCTGTTGCTGAATAAAATAAATGTGCTCCATGCTGTCTTGTATCATGACAATACTTTTGCAATTCAACCACATTGTATGTACATTATATTATATGTAATTATATTTGGACTATGATAATTTATGCACAATATATTATATGATTTTTTATTTATTTTTAGAAAATATACAGTAATTGATTTGGCACAAAATATATACAGTATCTATAATATAATGCATTGTAATAATTATGCATACAAGGATCCAGATAGACTAATCATATAACATAGACGTCAAGGACTAATTACAAGTTATGCTTGGTAGGATTGATCACGTGCTGCAGATTATTATTAATGTAAAACAATCTATTCTATCACATGCACTAATAATGATGATATAACAAATCCATAGCGTTAGAGGATGCAGGGAACCTTTCTCCGGCAGACACTAGTCCAAAATCACTAACATTTTGGCTTTTTTGATATAATATTCGATACATTGATAAATTTTTCACTTGTAATGCACAGTCCAGATATAATACTGTAGGCCCTACTGTATTCATATTTTGTTAAATATCATTGTACATTTTTACATTGCTGTCCAGTGTTACACATAGCCTTCAATAAGATACGTCAACAAAATTACTTATATTCCTGCATGCTACTTGGATTCATGATGGCAGAATGGCCTAAGATATAATTGATTTGTTTGCTTTGATGGTGTCTGAGGGTCGCAAATTAGTTGACTCTATCAGGGTGAGGTCAATTGATTTGTTACCACTAACTACATTAGCTATATATAGAGCTTGTTTACTGTTAATTCAGGAGGCAACAGATAGAAATGCATAACAAAACACAGAATCCCAGTTTTGTTAAAACATAATAAAATGTATGTATGTAGTTATATCAAATTATGCTCTTTGTAGTAATAATAGTGGGATTCATGTTGACAGGAGGAATCAACATGTGGTCTATCAACAGATTGTGTGTACCAAGAAGAAGTGACTGACATCAATGTTATAGTAGTTTCAGGTGGTATAGTCGTGGTCCATTCATACAATGGCAAAATGATTTTGAGTGGGCTGTTTTGATCAACAAACAAATTGACAGGAAATAATGTAACGGTATCAGCAATCGTCCCCTGTGCAAAAGAGTGCTGAAAAAACATTACTTAGACCACTGCCCACTGGAAGCCATAGTATATACAAATCAATTGACCTAACACTAGGTAATTTATGTTGTGGTGCACAAATGTGGTTTTGTGCACATTCAACTATATATAAACAGGAGCTACAAGGATGATAGTTCATAATAAGAACAACACTGTAAGATTCCAGCAGTCCTGACCAATATGAAACAAAGCTTACTTCTGCTGTCAATATTTGCTCTGGTGTCTTTGGTAATCCCAAGTGAAGGTATGTAGGGGGGAATATTATACAATAACTATAAATTCAGCATGTAGTCAAAACTGAATTATATCATATTTTGCTCGTAATTTTCATCATAGGTGCCAACTGTTCATGTCCACTCCTTCCATCCTATGGATACACCACTAGTTGTTCAGGACCAGTGTCTCCGGGAAATATGATTACCTATTACTGTAGCCGTGGGTATACTCTGGTTGGAAACGAAACTAGAACTTGTGAAGAAAGCGGTACTTGGACTGGAAACGATCCCTATTGTGTTCAAGGTATATAATATGTTGATAATTGTGTGTGTAGTTGTGCCTTTCTGATGAGACTTACAATTGGCCAGGGAATTAACACACAAAAGCTCTATTATTCTAGGGATGTGCATAATATTAATATAGATAGGGTAGTCGTAATTATCACATTAATTTGGATTTGCCATGAACAGAAGAGAAAGAGACATCCATAAAGTGACTGGAACTGGAAAGAAGGGCTTCCTATATTATAGATATTTCTGAAGCTCTGCATCCACAAATATTCTATATTGTGTTTTGAATTAGTTTTTGCATTGCAATATATTTGATATAAAATCACAACACAATCTCATAAGAGATGGACACCTATGTATATACATGTATAATTTTAATTGTACATGTATATGCATTGGACTGCAATTTATGTTGTGTTGTGTGACGTAATTAGGTGCTGTTAGAGTAGAATTATGCGAATATCATTGTGCAACCACATTTGCGTGGGAGTGGTTCTGGCTTCATTGACAAGTAAATTTAAACATAGTGCGAAAACCTTAGTTGTATCATAATGCGCCACTTATCATCTGCAGGCAATACATCTGATATAGTACATACAAGACCTTCCAGTGTGTAGTGCCCCAGTGGTGAGAATAATATTAGATGCATATCCTCATAGATGGATGATAACTACCATATACAGTAGCGGGAAATATTTGTGAGGCATATATTATTATATTGGTTCATTGGTAAGTTTAACAGCTAAACACCCATGTATTTTATGCCAAACTGGTACATAATAGCATGAATGATCCTTTCAGATATTAGGTGACCAATTTCTTCATTAAATGTGATATCTTCATTCTGACTCATCGTTTGTGTCCACATTAATTTGTGTGAAGGATTGATGTTGATATTGATGTGTAATCGACCATAAATTGACCATATCAACAGTATAACCTTCTAATTGCGGAAATGTAATCTGCCAATGTCCTTTCTAACAAGTTCTCCACA
The DNA here is from genome assembly GCA_964020155.1 of Chondrilla cf. caribensis. Lineage (NCBI taxonomy): Eukaryota > Metazoa > Porifera > Demospongiae > Chondrillida > Chondrillidae > Chondrilla > Chondrilla cf. caribensis. The sequence goes on from OZ026566.1 coordinate 2,243,285, forward strand.
ATGTTGTATTACTCACATGAGTACATAGTCATTATATTATTATTATAAATTTGTAGTCAAATCAGGGTATGATAATGAAATTTAACAGGTGTAGCATTTCAATTATCATGCTAACATGAGATTGAATGTAGTACTTTGTTATGTATGATTGAGGGAAGGATCACAAACAAACTGATACAATATTGAGTCCAATAGGAACTTTGTGTCAACAACGAAGAACCCATTTAAATCAAGCTTACTCTCCCACACATACACTTGTATGGTTTCTAATTTAATATTTGAAATACAAACACCATGTTTTAGGAGAAAAACAATAACATATGATAGGATAGTTTGCACACAGCATGGGTCAACTCTTGAAACATGGAATCATATGTATTTATTGTCAATGAAATACCACAATACTGTTACATATGTAAGCTAATGCATGTTATGCTGTGCCTGGGATTATGTACATTTGATATCTATAGCTAGGTGTAACGAATACAGCAAAGAATGGTATTAATTTAGTTACACCTGGAATAGAATCAAATGTACACTCATTTGGTATAAATTATAGATCTTATAGGAAATAAACATATGTTTATCAATTACTTTCCTTTCCTGTGTCATCCATAGTATGACTTCAACAAGTAATTTTATAAACCTTTCGTGTATTGTTCAACAGTACATGATTTGTGTGTTTTATTATGATGTACTAAATCATACGTTAACAGTGAACAAGCTCAATTGTGGATAGAGGTGACAAACTAGTTAAGCTTACCCTGGTAGAGTCTACTAATTAGTCACCCTGAATCACTCAAGAAAATAAAACAATTGACACAAATATGTAGATAAGAGGCCGAGTTGACTGTAGACTGGTCATTTGTTGATGTTCCCATGTAAAATTCAGCAGGAATTAATGTCAATTCATTGGTCAATATGTTGTTGGCTTAGGGCGAGTTAGAGGTCAAACGTGCATGAGGAATTTATTAAACAAAACAATCATTAGGGTAGCCATGCTAGTGGTTGATCTAGCTACTAGCCCCTACTTTTACCCTTCGCATGCAGAGGGTAAAGGTAGAGGATAGCAGCTGGCTAGATGGTGGTATACATAAACTCAAAGGCATGTTGAATGCAGAGATGGACTAGTAGACATTGTCAATCAGATTACCCAGACTATCTGCAGGTGTGGTATTCAGTACTGAGGTTACCAAAAACGGACTCCAAAAATGTGAGCCCAACTGACCAGATTTATTACTTTTTACTTCAGATTAAACAAAACATAATGAGCGCAATAGTAAAAATACTAAATTTAAGAATATTATGCTTCCATTCCTTCTGTATTTTACGTAGTTAGAGAATATTTCACAAGCTTTTACTTGAATATATGGAGTATATTTTAAAGTTGCAAAGGAGATATGTAGAAACTGGTTGGCTTTGAACAACTTCCAACATCAATATCCAAATTTTCATTGTGTAAAACTTGCCTCTGTTCCTGAGAAGAACAATATTTTAAGTTTTGTTGTGTTATCAATAAGTACAGTCATGAACTGTTACAGTAGTACATGTCAGCAATGAAAAAGTGTGGAAATTTAGTCTCACCATTTTTTTTTCATAGCTATGTACAGAGGTTTGGAGCTGTGCATTAACATCTGCAAATATTCTTGTTGTGAACAATCTTGACTGAGCAATAGTTGCCTGTGTAAGCCTCGATCTATTGTGATGCCTAGACTTAATTGCATTAGACCTACAAATTAGAATTTGGGTAATTTGCACCTAGTGCACAATTCACTAGCCTGTTAAATGAAATGTGTCCAATTTCAATTTGTCCATGCAACCGGAAGGAGACACAAAGGTGCTACTAGGTGATGTGGGTGATCATGTGTGGTCAACTGTGGTTTACATGAAATGGACTAACAGGACACTTATACATATACATTTCCTATTCTCACTGTCCATTACTGTGACAACACTTGAAACAATGAAGACTGAATATTTGACATCATTCCATTTCTTATTCTTGATTAGATTAACTATTCCAATTAGTTTTACTCTATATATGTACCTAATGAGTATTCTAGTAGCCTGGTAGCCAATTCAGAAGGTCCAGCCAATAATAATATGACACACGTTAGTTGGATCAATTGGCCACCACAGAAATCCCATTATTACACCAGGTAGTGATAAATTTTGCAAAGGTCCTACAGTTTGAGAAATAGTAGTAGTATGTAGTGATGATTCATTAACTTCCAATTGTTATAATATGTAGGTTGTGAATGTCCCACTGTGCACAATGAATATTACAGTAGGAGTAAGTGCATTTTACACCAGAAAAAATACATTGCTGCACTTCATTGGTGGATCGGCTACATTTGCAATAGTGGATATTATCGTTTGGGCAGTAGCAGCGGATACTGTCAGTCTGATGGCTCCTGGTCAACAAGTCCTCCAACTTGTGTGCGAAGTTAGCTCATTTAACCATGACTTGATTTTCAAAATGATATACTGTTTACCAATATTGTGTCTGTATATTTTGTAGTTGTTCCATGTCAGTGTCCAACTGCCCCAGCTAATGGTACAACATCCTCATGCTCTGGAACAGTACGACCTGGTACAAAGCTCTATTACACCTGTGATAGTGGTTATTATCGAGAAGGAACTAGTTATGGGACATGTTTACCTTATGGTAATTGGACTGAACCCCCAACCTGTAAAACAAGTATGTTGCTGCAATAACTATTATGATAATTGCAAAAAAATGTTTCTCATACAAACTCTTGCAAATGTATGCAGCTAAACCCTGTATCTGCCCATCATCACCGACCAATGGTTTTACAAGCTGTAATGGATCTCATCTTGCTGGTGCTGGCAGCAGAGTGGCTTACTCCTGTAAACATGGCTACGTCCTATCAGGAAGTAGATATTTGACTTGTCAACCAAATGGCACTTGGAATGGAACAGTCCCAACTTGTGTACAAGGTGAAATATTTATACTTAGCATGCAATTGCAATAGTATTATTGTGTCAATACAATGTTTCCCAGATAATCACTGCTACCTACTGAACTGCAAAATACACTGAATACTTCTGAGACAAATTCATGTGTAGTATAGCCATCTACAAATTCATCCACCTGCCTTTCAGACAAAAGTAGTACTTCACAATACTGACACTAGAATAGTATGATATACTGTATAGGCTACAAAAGATGACACCGCGCTCATCTTACAGTATTCAAAATGCAATTAGTGTTCAAATGTACAAAACACACCAGAATTTTAGTATCTAACAATAATGATAGGACATGTTTACCTTATGGTAATTGGACTGAGCCCCCAACCTGTAAAAGAACATAGTACCAAGTTGCACAGCAATGCCTTAACATTCATATGCCATTTTTACATTGAACTTTCAAAACTTAACAATTGCGATAATAAATCATGTAAAGCTAAATTCATGGGTACCTACCAATGAGTTTAACTATACATGATCTGATTTGTACAGGAGCTAACATAAATAAGGGGAGCTAACATAAATAAGGAATGACTGTCTTTTTGCAGAGACAAGTGTGTATGCTAACAAAAATACCACACTCTTCTTCATGTGACAATGATAAAAAGGAGAATTGAACGTTGTTCTAAGTAACATAAACGTTAATGGGATGATAAACTGGGATCAACTTTGCTCGGCGTTTCATGTAATAGTATTTTCAAGTGACAGATATCTACACAGACATAGACATTACTACTATAATGGTTCTAAACACTTTCTATATTTAAGTTGCCTTTTTCTGCATAAAAATGATACATAAGCTAAGCTGTTGTATTAGAATTACAACTATATTATTGTAGGTTGCATATGCCCAACTGCTCCAATGAATGGATACACAAGATCTTGTAGTGGTACTGATCCTGTTGGATCAACAGTACAATACCGCTGTCTCAGTGGATATGATCTAGTAGGTGATGCTGATAGTATATGTCTGAGCAATGGCAATTGGAGTGGAATCAAACCTACTTGTCAAAGGGGTGAGTGCACACCTGTTGTCATTTGCTAACTTCATAATAGTACATATATTGAATTTGTATCGATTGTCAATTGTGTGAAATTTGAATGGGTCGCAGTATTAACCATAGTATTAGAAATAATGCTGATGCACCTAATAGTATTACATGTACAATTTAGGAATTGAAACCAGATTAATGCATTTGGTGTATGCTACATGACAACACCTATATCAGGTGTGTAAGTGAAGTGAACACATGTATAAGCAATGCTGTGTTGGATTACTCATTGACAAGTTAAAAGATCAAATATAACCTTGTGTTAATGCAAAGCGTTTCATCTGTCATCTGAAGATGTGCAATATTCTAGAAGTAAAAAATAGCCTTGTATAAACCTATTAGTCATGTTTTTGGATTGAAAACCTGGAACCATTTGAAAACTGTTTCTGTACAGGAATTCTCCTTCTAAAGTACAGTGATCGATTCATTTATATGAATCATATTATTATAAATACAGGTTCGTGCAGAATAAGATTTACTGTGCAGCACATAAGCCTAAATGTACCTATGTCTACTTGGTTCAAACTATAGACACGTAACTATTAAGTTTCTTTACATACAAATGTTGTGCTCACATACAAAATTCATTCATAAGTACATAATACTTATTGCCATCATACTCATACCTGTACTTGTAGGAGTACGTATAGTATACATACTCAAGCATATATGCATGTTACATGGCCAGGTACTTTTAAAGTATTATGAGAATAATAATATATATATTATGTATACGATGGGAGTTGATTTGAATTGAGAAGACGTTGGGATTTTCCTATCTCCTACCATGTTTATTTTTAGTCTATTGAAAATCGCGAAACAATAACTCCAACGTAAAACGATTTCTAGAGTTTCGTGCATGCTCGCACTGTAAGAGAATTATGCCTCTACGCCTCGATGGGAAAGTTAAGATTCACAGCCCTTTCAACGATCGCTGCAAAGGTTCAGGTCACCCCCCTGAACAGCCTAAAGTTATGATTGATGCAGACACTACCAGCAATCATTCTCCATCTTTGCCAACACCTTGGAACACCTCTCCAGCTTCAACCTTTGAGCCAGACTCACGTTATCCATTTAACCTGGGCCGATTTTCAGTGAGAGTTATCAAGAGGATTCCTAAGGCATCGAGAGCCTGCATGGCCGAGAAACTCACAGAACTTCTCTCAGCCATTACCACTGCCAACGGCAAATCCTCCTGGGAGTGTCTTTTCCTCTTTTCTAGACGGTGCTTGATCGCCCCTAAGAGAGGAGGGCACAGACAAAACTTGGCCTCCATTGGTCAACCAAGCCCTGGAGGATGAAGCTGATGCCCCTCTTCCACCTTTTTCTCAAGGTCAGTCATGCATCCATCGGCCCAACGTCAAGAAAGATAGTTGTAGTAATCTGTCTGTCCATGTATCCACCAAACTCAAGGAGGGTGACTTCAGGGGGCTGTTCGTGTTGCAAGCTCTGCGGAATCAATCTGCCATCCAGATCCCAGATCGCTGCTCCAGATTAAAGCTAAACACCCACCCTCGAATCCGAGCTCCTCCTTTTCACCTGCCCCTGTTTGCCATCAGCATCCAGAGATCTCGCCTTCCTCTGTTTGGAAGGCAGTTTTATCTTTTCCAGCATGCAGGCTCTGTAGGGGGCCCAGATGGTCTCCTACCACAGCACATTAAGGATCTCTTGTCCCCTGCCATCGGGGAACCTGGTACTGCTTTCCTTTCCTTACCACCTGGGTTAACTTAATGACCTCTGGAGAGGTGCCTCCACTTGTATCACCCTATTTCTTTGGCACCAGCCTATTGGCCCTTAATAAGGTCGATGGAGGGGTCAGACCTATTGCCATAGGTTGTACACTACGTCGCTTGGCTGCCAAGTGTGCAGGAAACTCCATCTGTGAAGAAGCGGGTTCCCTACTGTTTCCCCTCCAACTAGGCTACGGGACCTGCTTGGGGACTGAGGGTGTTGTGCATGCGGCCGGGTCCTACTTGTTGGACTTAGCACCTGATCATATAATGCTCAAGCTGGACTATCAGAATGCTCTTAATAGCATCAGAAGAGATGTTATCCTCAAGGAAACACTTGCAAAGCTGCCTCAAGTCTACTCCCTTGCTTACTCAGCATACTGTCATACATCCTTTCTCTTCTTTGGAGAAGATATTATCCTCTCATCCGAGGGCGTGCAACAGGGAGACCCCTTGGATCCCCTCCTTTTTTGCCTCGGGATTCACAACCTCATCTCTTCCCTCCAGTCTGAATTCCGTGCTTTTTATTTAAATGATGGAACTCTGGGAGGCACAGTCAATAGTATCAAAGGAGATCTGTCATATCTAGTCCACTAGTCATCTCAGCTTGGCTTGACCTTAAATCAATCAAAGTCTGAAGTCATCTGCCTTAATTGTGACACACTGAATGAGCTGACTTCAGATTTTCCCTGCCTGCGTTATATACTGATCCCAGCAATGCAGTCCTATTGGGCTCACCCATTGGTGACATACAGTCCATTGACTCCATCCTCCAGTTCAAGATAGGACATCTAAAATTCATGGGAGAACACCTCCCCCTTCTGGAGGCCCATGATGCTCTATGCCTCCTCAGGCATGCTTTTTCTCTCCCAAAGCTCCTATATGTTCTCAGAAGTGCTCCTTGCTTTCTGTCTAGCGTGTTGGAGTCCTTTGACTTGACCCTCAATTAATTGACCAGTTAGGTTTGATACAAATGCTTAGTCAATTGAGCCACAAGAATTTTACAAGTAACTACGTATATGACTTTTAATGGATAGATTGTGTATGCACATCATTTATGTGCTTTTAAATTTAGGCATATGAGTTCGTATAATAATTTAAGAATATAATAGAGAGAATGAGGTCTCTTAGGAATTACATTGAAAAAGATAACAAGGCTAGGTTTAGAGACATTTTGATGGACAAAATATTTATTGACTATGTACATTGTGAACCCTTTTGAATTCTAACTATACATGTGCATTCGTAAAATAAAAATGCAAGCTTTGTTCATTGGCAGAATATTACTCCTGCCTAAATTATTAGCACCAAAAGATATATAATATAATATATCATAATACAACCATACATGCACATAATAATATAATAAGTAACATAAATAATAATAATAAAGATGCTAACATATTAAAAATAGTGATAATAATAATAATAATAGTATAGTATTGTTGATTTAGCATGCTGGCACCTGACCTTCTTGAATGGCCAGGTCAATGGACTCTACGGCTGTGATCGAGCAGTTTGGGGGGAAGATAGACCGTGAGCCACGGATGCACATGATGGCTGATCGTAGTAATGAATAATTCAATCGACATCTTAGCCAGTGTAGTGTTGAGCTGTAAGGCCTTCCTTGTTTTTCAGCCATGAGAGAAGCTATTCTCGCATAAACAGTAGTCGCGATGGTGCCCATTCCTCCAGCTGCTGAAAAAACTAGTGGAGAGAAGGAGCCATGTTCTATTTCCCGCACACGTTCTTCATATGCCCTCTTCTTTTCCAATTCATTTTTCCGATAGCACTGGGCTGGGGTGGAGTTTCGATAGCAAGGTGCGTATGGGTTGAACACCCTCACATCAAAGAATGCACTCTGTCTATCTCTCCCCCAAAAACTTTGTGCAACAATGTCGAGCCTGGCTCCATCTTCTCTGTTGGTAGTCTTGTGCAGAAATTGTTCACCGGTGGCGGGCTGCAAACTTGGCTCTATTCCGACACAATGGCAAACCCCACTCAGGAGGTCTGCTGTGATGTTACGGATTTCATTGTGCCGGATGGTAGGAAATCCGCCTCTTGGGCAGCTAAGTGCATGCTCGATGGTAAATTGCTGGCCACAGACACAACGGGATGGTAGATGTACTGGTTGCCAACCATAGCGCAGGCACAGAGCATCCCTGAAGGCCCCTCTATGCAGGGCAAAACCATGTTCAGAGATGGGTAATGCTGAAAGCCAACTTGATGCACCTTTCTCCGAGCATACAGTTTGAGCTCTCTTCAGCTTTGTTGGTAGGTTTTCTTTTAGGTTGGTTGCTGTTTGTTCTTCATGTTGTCGGTTAAGTTTGTGTGCATCATTTCTCAATCTTGCTTGGGCTGCCATCACTTCAGGTGTATATGCCTCTGACTGATCTAAGATCAGGCATACAAGGGGGGTTGTGATCTTCTGACACGTGGAGTAGTGTAGCGTAGATTTTTTGCATGGATCAAGGATGCCAAGACCACCTAGTCGTGCTGGTAGTGCCAATAAATTCCTTTCGGTGTCGTTGAAAGCGTTTTGGCCAGTGAGATGTGGTAGGAAAACTCTCCGTATGGTCTCTTCAAGGGGTTTGATGAGCTCTGCAATGTTTGGAGTAGTTCTTGCTAGATATGTCCATCTGTTGGTTAGCCCATGTGTGAATGCCGCAAATGCTGCTAAATTATGGAGATTACAGTATATTGGCAGTCTGTAACTAACATTTTGCTATTGCATGGACTAACTCATGCGAGTCAAAAAGCATGGCCCTTTATTTAATATATTATACATAAATTGTAAGTGTTACCCAACTGGCAAGATAACTCTTGTATTTATAATGTAAAAACACACAATGAAGTCCATATCCCATTGCTGAATAATAATATTATATGGACCACTTTATTTCATAGATACACACTGTCTGTGCCCTTTGAAGCCCTCTAATGGAACCATACTGTCCAACTGTTCTGGATATCAGTCCTTCAGCTCCTATTTATACTTTTTCTGTGATCCTGGCTTTTACCAGTCTAGTGGTGATACCATCAGAAGGTGTTCACCTGGTGGTATATGGAGTGGAAGTGATCTAGTGTGTGAGAAAGGTCAGTTGTCAACAATTCTGTATACATAATATGTCTAATGCATGTACAGTAACTTCTACTTTAATGACTAAAAACAGGTTATTTTCATACCCTTCAATAATTATTCAACAATTCTTGGACTTGATCTATTTCATTATGGATCTCATCAAATTTGTTACCCTCAGTTCACCTTCAAAAACAAACAATCTAGCATAATCAGTAATATTTTAGGGCAAGATACAGGCTTAAATCGAAATTAGCCTATGAACAGATCATTGTCTATTATGATCATGAATTAAAAGCAGCTGGAATTAGGTCAGTTCTGACATGAACATGTTGTTACTCCACTACGTTTGTGCTGTTTCGATGCATTAAGTAGATTTATTCCATGAGATTTGGTATGAACAGGTCATGTTTATCGCTTTGACCTACAAATGTGGAAAAACAGCTGTAAATGTAGAAAGTGGTTAAATAATAATTCAAGGGTACATATATAAAATGACCTGACCAAATAAAATGTAAATACAGGAATCCAGGGGGATACCAGTCATATGGTTGGTGTTACATAATCTCTTTATTTCTATAATTCTAGAAAACTATTGTCCCTGTCCTCCTGCTCCAACCAATGGATCAAGGAACTGTAGTGGAAGCAATGAAGTGGCTGCTTATAGTCGATTGCATTATAAGTGTAACAGTGGATATCATGTTGTTGGTGATGAGTACAGAACATGTCATCCTAGTGGGGATTGGACCGGTACTACTCCAGTCTGTGCAAGAGGTAAATAACACCTTGAGAATGAAAATACTATTGAATCAGATATTAATAACAGTAGTGTGAAAGCTGCAGATGCAGAGTAAAATTACATTATTAAAAACATAAATACATGCAAATGATGCACATTCCAAAGGATATTATTTCATAATCCTATAATAATAATACCCTACTGCAACCTGACATATGACACTGTACATTGAAATATATAGTAAACCTTGAATAATATTGCATTCATCTTCACTGAGACCAGGAGCCCATTTGCCTCCCCCACAAATGTACATTTTGTGGAGCTGAAGTAGATCAATATGACCCCATGGTCTTAGCTGTAAGAGCAAGGGCAACACCTTCAACACATAAGCCTTAATGAACTGATTAAAGACACCAGGTCCTATACTCGGCACAGAATTTGTCACATCTTGATCCACTTGGAATAAGCCAATTGGATAGCAAACATCCTGATGGTGCATACATCATACCACTGGAAGATTTATATACAAATATCAGTGTGGTATGTTACATGTCCTTACACTTTCACCTCTGCCCATGTCACTATTGCTTTTGATGAAGTGGGACTAGTTGCTGACCTGGCTGAGCAGCAGAAGAACCACAAATATGTGGATCTCATGGTCATCCACTATGTTATTCCTGTTGCAAGAGATTCTTGTTCATGCCCAAGTCCAAAAATTCAAAAGTCCTCGGAATGAGAAGTAGCATTGGGAACGGCGAGTCTAAGATCCAATCAGCAATGAAGTTGACTATGAACTTTGAGTGACTTTCACACAAAGTATAGTAATTTACCCCCCACCAATGAACCTAAAATCAAAATAATTAAGTTATAAATCTGTCTTTGGTAGAAGATTAAGAAGCTCTATCAAACGTTATAAGATACATAATTAATACAATCGTAGCAGAGTTTGTAGCTTGTTAACTATGAGTGACATATACTTATTGCTTCACAGAAACATTGGTACAAAAGATTTAATATACTTATATACAACATGGGAAATCTTAAATATAATGTATTTCATCATTCTGTATAATTGAAGTTACAGAATAGTTTAACTACATATAATATCACCTATCAAAATTTAATACAACAGATTACAAAATGGTGTGTAATATTTTTGTAATATCTGTAGAATTTACCTGATATTATTTTGATCCCTCATGCAGATATTCAGTGCAGATGTCCACTTCCACCATCCTATGGACATACTAGTACATGCTCAGGTTATGTATCAGCCGGTTATGAAGTCAGTTATTATTGTAGTGATAACTACAACTTAGCTGGAGACAAAAGAAGGATTTGTCAAGGAAATGGCACCTGGACAGGAAGTCATCCATCTTGTGTACAAGGTAATGAAACCAGTTAATGTATATAATTCCAATTTAAACTGCATTAATATGTACTTCTTATTTTTCTTTATAATTATGTATATTTCTCAACCAGGTTGTCTGTGTCCCCCTGCTCCTGTAAATGGCTACACCAGCTCATGCTCTGTATATCTTACTTATGATAACTATGTTCATTACTACTGTGACAGCGGTTATCACTTATATGGAAACAATTCCAGACTCTGTCTGCCAAGCAAAACGTGGTCTGGAAGTGCTCCCATCTGCGTCAAAAGTGAGCTTATGTCTATTATGTTTAAATTTGGATATGTGAATTTATGAAAACATTTCCAACTTTTACATACATTGATTGTAATACATCTGTACAATAGTTTATGTTGATAGTGTGTTACAATAATTGGTTATAATTAAATCATTTCATAGTTCCTAACGTAAAATTAATTTCATTAATTTTACTTTTTGCTGTTTACTAAAATGCATTATTCTTACTCAGATTAGTGTACTTTATCACTGTGAATGATAGGATTGTATTTCAGAGAATAATTAATATGTTCCCAGATCCTCCTCACCTGTATAGTTTGTATGTAAGCATGTCAAAACCTGTGATTGCCTCATGCACCCAACCCACCCAACAATTGAACAAAATCAAAGAATCCTTACAAATGCATTTTTTAATCTCAGGTACCCCATGTCAGTGTCCAACTGCCCCAGCAAATGGTAGGACATCCTCATGCTTTGGAACAGCCAGTGTTGGTACACACCTTTATTACTATTGTAACAGTGGTTACCATCGGAAAGGAACTAGCTATAGTACATGTCTTCTTTTTGGCAATTGGAGTGAAGTAGCAACTTGTGTGAAAAGTAAGTGTGTTTTGTAATAATTGTTTTCGAGGCTCATAAATAGTATCTTAACATTGTTGATTGCATCAGACTTCTATACTATATTTGGAATGGAGTTGCAATGTCATTCTGATGGCCGTTAGTGAATTATATTTTCATACAAATTTTGTGTCATAACATTTACTTGTGACCTTTCACTTATAACCAGACAATATCAAAAATATCAAAATGAATTAGCATAACACAGTCAGAGCAGAATATATAATGTATTCAATTTGCAAATGCATAGTAATTTAGAGAACTGTACATGTGAATGTTACTTTAAAGAAAACATCCTACAATGTGTGTGCCCACTGTTTTTGCCAAATTGGCTGCCTTTCTACTCCTATGATTTTATGCACTTCTGAGCAAGGTTGCTTGCTGCAATAAAATTAATATAAGTTTCAGACAAATACAAGTCTAAATATGTTCTATTTAATGTACAGAGGTTTCCTGTATATACTTGTCAACTATGCAGTCAAACCTTGTCCCTGTCCCTCTCCACCCACCAATGGCTCCACAAACTGTAATGGATCTCATCTTGCTGGTACTGGGAGCAGAGTGACATACTCCTGTAACAGAGGTTACATCCTGTCAGGAAGTAGCTATAGGACATGTGACCCAAGCGGACTTTGGACAGGAATGGCTCCAAATTGTGTGAAAGGTATAGGTTTCCCAAGCTGTTTTCATTATATTGTTATTATTATTATTTGATATTAATGTGCTACATGCAAATTTGCACTAGGGTACTAGCCACCCCATGAAGCACAACACACATCAGAAAAAAAACTATAGAAAAACTATATTATATATTATATCCTGGCACAGAATTAAAACTTTGATTGAAAAAATTTGATTGTATGTATTACTATCATCTATGTATGTACGTATTACTCAGGCACATGCAGTTGTCCGCCTCATCCATCTAATGGATACACCAGTTCCTGTTCAAAAACAGCAAACAATGGCACAGAAATTAATTACTACTGTGATCAAGGATATATCCTGACAAGTGGAGATAGCCAAAGGATGTGTCTGCTTGGAGGAAACTGGACGGGAAGAGAACCAGTTTGTGAGAAAGGTATGTACAGGAATATATCCTGTGCAAGTGCTTTGTGTGTGTGTGTGTGTGTGTGTGTGTGTACGTGCATGCATAAGTGCTAGCGTGCGTGCATGAAATTATATGCATGAGCTTCTTTATTGCCTGCTTGGTATGAGCAAAAGTAGTATGTACTAATGTGTAATGCTTATTATTACCTTTAATATTTAGGAAAATATAAACATTGAACACGCTAATATGTGAGATAATGTGGTGATATCATTGTATACTGTTAGGGCATTAATCTAGTTGCCATTTGTATTAAACTGAGATCAGTATCAGTAGATCATTGTTGATATATGGGAGGCTTGAAAAATGTTAACAAGTCCCTTGCACATGACACCACTGTGCTACACACTTCATTGCATGGGGTATGTATAATATTTAATATGACATATTCGTGATCATGTGAGATTCAAATAATACTGTTGAAATATGATTATAATTACAATATTCCGAATTATAATATTATCAGAAATGGCAGTCAATCAATGTCCCTGTCCATCACCACCCATCAATGGCTCCACAAACTGTGAAGAATCTCATCTTGCTGATGCTGGTACAAATGTGACATACTCCTGTAACAGTGGTTATATCCTATCAGGAAATAGTTACAGGACATGTCAAGCAAGTGGTAATTGGACAGGAACAGCTCCAATATGTGTGAAAGGTGACTGAATGAAATTTGAAAAGTTGCTGTATCATTATCATCATCATGATGAAATCCCTTTAAAATTCCTCTTAAGGTTGCATTTGCCCATCTGCACCAGTTAATGGCTATATTGATGACTGTTCAGGGACAAAGCGTGTTGATTCCATCTTATCCTATCACTGTAACACTGGATATTCAATTTTTAGCACCAACACTTCTAGGATTTGTCAGAGTGATGGAGAATGGTCGGAAACTTCCCCCAAGTGTGAGAAAGGTATGCATGTATGCAATACATTAGATGTACCTATACGATAATCTATATATCATGTTTGTTTTCTGTACCCGTACATTTCCAACCAGACAACTGTCCATGCCCCTCCTCTCCTGTGAATGGCAACATAACCTCTTGTGTGGGATCAACCTTGGTTGGGAGCTACATCTACTACTACTGTGATAGAGGGTATGAACTTGTTGGAGACTTTAGTAGAATGTGTCAGATTGGAGCTACCTGGACAGGAAGTGCTCCTACATGTGAAAGGAGTGAGTACGAGTAGATGAGATATCTAAATTCACTATCATCCCTCTCTTGTATGATATTTCAGTGTGGGTTAATATCTTCTAATCCTGTGATTGGATTTTATAATAATTCAAACATTTATATAGGGGTTAAATTAATGAAAAGTAAGAAGGTTGGAGTTTAAAGTTTAAAGAATTGACAAGTGGGAAGTTATTATCAATAATCAAACTTGATAATTTATTTTAATTGTAGACATGCTCATTGACCCCCTACAAGCTCATACAACACAGTAATGTTCATTTGGGAATTCAAAGCTATGGCAATTTTGGTATATTTGTTCCTTGAAATATTGATCATAATTTAAACATAGAAATGTTCTTATTACTCACCAGATGAGTCCTGTCCCTGTCCTTCTGCTCCAACCAATGGATCAAGGAACTGTAGTGGAAGCAATGAAGTGGCTGCTTATAGTCGATTGCATTATAAGTGTAACAGTGGATATCATGTTGTTGGTGATGAGTACAGAACATGTCATCCTAGTGGGGATTGGACCGGTACTATTCCAGTCTGTGCAAGAGGTAAATAACAACCTGAGAATGAAAATACTATTGAATCAGGTATTAATAACAGTAGACTGAGTGTGAAAGCTGCAGATGTAGAGTAAAATTACATTATTATAACATTTAATACAATGTCATGCAAATAATGTATGTTCAAAATGATATTACTTCATAATCCAAATATAATAATTCCCTACTGCAACTTGACATATACAGTACATTGAAATAGTAAACTTTGAATGATACTGCATTCATCTTCACTGAGACCACAAGCCCCTTTGCCTCCCCCACAAATGTACATTTTGTGGAGCTGAAGTAGATCAATATGGCCTCATGGGCTTAGCTGTAAGAGCAAGGGCAACACCTTCAACACACAAGCCTTAATGAACTGATTAAAGACACCAGGTCCTATATTCAGCACAGATTTTGTCACATCTTGATCCACTTGGAATCCACCAATTGGATAGCAAACATCCTGATGGTGCATCCATCATACCACTGGAAGACTTATATACAAGTATCAGTGTGGTATGTGGCATGTCCTTACACTTTCGCCTCTGCCCATGTCACTCTTGCTTTTGATGAAGTGGGACTGGTTGCTGACCTGGCAGAGTAGCACAAGAATCACAAATATGTGGATCACATGGTCATCCATTATGTTGTCCCTGTTGCAAGAGATTCTTGTTCATGCCCAAGTCCAAAAATTCAAAAGTCCTCCGAATGAGAAGTAGCATTGGAACAGCTGGTCTAAAATCCAATACACACGTGCACCAACAAACCTATACTCAAAGTAATTAAGTTATAAATTAGTCTTTGGTGGATAATAAGACGCTCCATCGAAAGTCATATGATACATAATTAATACAATTGTAGCAGAGTTTGTAGCTTGCTAACTATGAGTAACGTGTACTTATTGCTTCACAGACACATTGGTACAAGAGATTTAATAGACATATGTATATATAAGATGGGAAATCTTATATATAACGTATTTCATCATTCTGTATAATTGAAGTTACAGAATAGTTTAACTACATATAATATCACCTATCAAAATTTAATACGACAGATTACAAAATTGTGTGTAATATTTTGTAATATCTGTAGAATTCACCTGATATTATTTTGATTCCTCATGCAGATATTCAGTGCAGGTGTCCACTACCACCATCCTATGGACATACTAGTACATGCTCGGGTTATGTATCAGCTGGTTATGAAGTCAGTTATTATTGTAGTGATAGCTACAACTTAGCTGGAGACAAGAAAAGAATTTGTCAAGGAAATGGCACCTGGACAGGAAGTCATCCATCTTGTGTACAAGGTAATGAAACCAGTTATAATAATATAATATAATTCCATTATTGATGTCAGTGTACTCCTTTGAATTTAACAAAATTAAAGTTTCCTCACGAACTTATATAATCTCAGGTACCCCATGTCAGTGTCCAACTGCCCCAGCAAATGGTAGGACATCCTCATGCCTTGGAACAGCCAGTGTTGGTACACACCTTTATTACTATTGTAACAGTGGTTACCATCGGAAAGGAGCTAGCTATACTACATGTCTTCCTTTTGGCAACTGGAGTGAAGTAGCAACTTGTGTGAAAAGTAAGTGTGATTTGCAATTGTTTTCGAGGATCATAAATAGTATCTTAACATTGTTGATTGCATCAGACTTCTATACTATATTTGGAATGGAATTGCGATGAAGTAGCAAATTGGATTTTATATTACTTACTAGGTGTGCACATAGTGCAGAACCTCGCTTGTATAGTAGTGTGGTAGCTATGGAGGGAGGCCAACTTCAGCTTCCATTTTTATTTGGATAGGAAAAAGAATCTTTGCTGGTAGGTAGAGTGAGTCTGGGAATGAGGTTGAGAAAGTCTATTAACTGTCTCTAAAGCTTTTTGCTCGTCGTAAAGTCACGCGCAAGCACATGCCATGACGTCATATACCATTTGCAAATGGCTGACAAGATGGACGTCATCATGGCCGGCCAATTCTAGGTCCCGAACGACGTTACGGCGTACCCTACTTACGCCGAAAGGGAAGTCAAAAATCGTTACGCAAAATTTTTAGATAACTTGTTTGTTCACGTTTTAAGAGTTCTGGTAATCGCATAGCGGGAAAAGTGCCACCGTGAAGGAAAGAAATGTGAGTTGCCTTTTCTTAAGCGTTGCGCAAACTCCAGGTTGTCTGTACAAACGTTCGTTACTTTATTCTGTAGCACTCCGATGCCCGCTCACACCAGCATCGACCAATATCGAATTTCGTTCACGAGCACTTTGAAACTCTCGGCGAAAGAAAGCACAAATGGGACAAAATCTTAGAATTTTTAACCCGGAAACTAATCAAATGAGTGGGCGCCAACTCTGGGCACCCCTATGCGACGGAAACAGATAACCTCGCGGTATAAACCGCTCGGTAATTATATCTACGAAAACATAGAAATTAAAGATTATCATTCTGTTATTGAATCATTTTCATACAAATTTCATTTTAAAACATCTACTTGTGACCTTTTCATTTATAACCAGTCAATATATATCAAAATAAATCAGTCAATATATATCAAAATAAATCAGCAATTGGGAGTTGCGATGTCATTCTGATGTCTGTTAATGAATTATTTTCATACAAATTTTGTGTCATAACATCTACTTGTGACCTTTCACTTATAACCAGACAATAGCAAAATAAATCGGCATAACACAGTCAGAGCAGAACATATATAATGTATTCAATTCGCAAATGCACAGTAATTTAGGGACCTGTACATGTGAATGTTATTTTAAAGGAAACGTCCTACAATGTGTGTGCCCACTGTTTTGCCAAAATTAGCTGCCTTTCTACTCCTATGATTTTATGCACTTCTGAGCAAGTTTGCTTGCTGTAGTTTCACACAAATACAAGTCTAAATATGTTCTATATTAATGTACAGAGGTTTTCTGTATATACTTACTATATGCAGTCAAACCTTGTCCCTGTCCTACTCCACCCACCAATGGCTCCACAAACTGTAATGGATCTCATCTTGCTGGTACTGGGAGCAGAGTGACATACTCCTGTGACAGTGGTTACATCCTGTCAGGAAGTACCTATAGAACATGTGAACCAAGCGGATTTTGGACAGGAATGGCTCCAAATTGTGTGAAAGGTATAGGTTTCCCATATCTAATTCTATTTGTAGTATATATAATATGACTGAATACAGTTATGAGTGTTAAAGTAATAAACTAAACTGTTTTATTATATAATATTATATCCTGGTGCAGTATTAAACTTACTACAATTTGATTCCCTCTATGTACGTATTACTCAGGCACATGCAATTGTCCGCCTCATCCATCTAATGGATACACCAGTTCCTGTTCAAAAACAGCAAACAATGGCACAGAAATTAATTACTACTGTGATCAAGGATATATCCTGACAAGTGGAGATAGTCAAAGGATGTGTCTGCTTGGAGGGAACTGGACGGGAAGTGAACCACTTTGTGAGAAAGGTATGTACAGGGATATATCCTGTGCAAGCACTAGTGTGTGTGTGCGTACGTGTGTGTGTGTGTGTGTGTGTGTGTGTGTGTGTGTGTGTGTGTGTGTGTGTGTGTGTGTGTGTGTGTGTGTGTGTGAATTTTTATGCATGAGCTTTTTTATTGCCTGCTTGGTATGAGCAATAGTATGTATATAATAATGCTTATATTATTTTTAATAGGAAAAATATTAGAAACATTTAACATGCTAATATATGTGAGATAATGCGGTGAAATCATTGTATACTGTTAGGGCATTAATAGTTACCATTATCGAATTGAGATCAGTATCAGTAGATTATTAATTGATATACACAAGGTTTAAAAATGTTACAAGGCCCTTGCACATGACAGCCACTGTGCTACACTCTTCATTGCATGGGGTATGTATAATATTCAATATGACATCTTCATGATCATATGAGATTTAAAGAATACTGTTGAAATATGATTATAATTATATTTAATTTATTATCAGAAATGGTAATCAAGCAATGTCCTTGTCCATCATCACCCACCAATGGCTCCACAAACTGTGAAGAATCTCATCTTGCTGATGCTGGTAGAAATGTGACATACTCCTGTAACAGTGGTTACATCCTGTCAGGAAATAGTTACAGGACATGTCAAGCAAGTGGTAATTGGACAGGAACAGCTCCAATATGTGTGAAAGGTGACTGAATAATTTAAAAAGTTGCTATTTTATTATCATTATCACCATCATCATCATGAATTCCCTTTAAATTTCCTTTTAAGGTTGCATTTGCCCATCTGTACCAGTTAATGGCTACATTGATGACTGTTCAGGAACAAAGCGTGTTGATTCCATCTTATCATATCACTGTAACACTGGATATTCAATTTTTAGCACCAACACATCTAGGATTTGTCAGAGTGATGGAGAATGGTCGGAAACTTCCCCCAAGTGTGAGAAAGGTATGCATGTATGCAATACCTTAAATGTACTACCTAAATGATAATTTAAATATCATGTTTGTTTTCTGTACCCGTACATTTCCAACCAGACAACTGTCCATGCCCCTCCTCTCCTGTGAACGGCAACATAACCTCTTGTGTGGGATCAACCTTGGTTGGGAGCTACATCTACTACTACTGTGATAGAGGGTATGAACTTGTTGGAGACTTTAGTAGAATGTGTCAGATTGGAGCTACCTGGACAGGAAGTGCTCCTACATGTGAAAGGAGTGAGTACGAGTAGATGAGGTATCTAAATTCACTATCATCCCCCCTTGTATGATATTTCAGTGTGGGTTAATATCTTCTAATCCTGTGATTGGATTTTATAATAATCTAAACATTATATACAGGTTAAATTTATGAAAAGTAAGTAGGTTGGAGTTATTTATCCAATTAATATCTTTATTATATCTGTAATTGTTTTTGTGTACTATATAGATTGTCATGTAATACTGATCAGATGTAATACATTTGATTTTGTAGAATCAAATTCCAACCAAGTGCACAACAGCAATCAGAATACAGTTCTTGATATAATCTTTGGTGTATCCATTTTCATCACTCTCCTTATTATACTCATTGTGATATTGGCTGTGATTGGATGGCTCGTGAGGAGGAAAAATCGTAAGGTTTCCAGGTCAGAGCCCATTGCCCTTTCATCACTTCAAGGAGCTCAGCCTGATGAAAATGTCTATGAAAAAGTCCACAGCTTCAACACAAGCTCCACAAATGTATCACTTTCTAAGAAAGAGACATATGGAAATGTTACTGAATGCAGTGATGAGCCAGAATGTGCGGAAAATGATGAGTAATTTAGTTTAACTGTTTAAGATATAGGCCAGGTGAAGTATTATAGATCTGGTTGACAAAGTGCTAGACAAACAGTGTAGTGCATTCAAAGTAATCTGCAAAATTATTATAGGTATTTAGTAATGTAGGCATATAATATTGATTATGTAAGGTACTTCTGAATCATAGAAGAGCTTCCAATATTAGGGAGTGTGGTAAAAATAATAATTACTATAATTATAGAAATAACGATAATACAATGATAAAACAAATGCAACAATCAAATGTAAATTAGGTAATAATCATACTGGGAAACTTAGCATGTTCATAAGAATATCAAAAATAGTGCATTCACATGCACTCTGTTTTTCCTCAGTTTGATCTGAGACGTGTATATATTATATATATACTGGACCCATATCAAGTCTATTTTGAATTTAATATTTATTGTTTGCCAAGTCTAATTGTGAAAGTAGCCTTGTGCATACATAGTGTAGTGGAAATTATACATCACTGATAATTGTTCATCCCCCTATATTTAATTCTCTTCTGAACGTTTATGCAAAGACCCTAGGTACCCCATGTCAGTGTCATTCCAGGCTCAAAATACTTTATAATATGCCTTAAAAGTTCTAAACATGTGTTCGCTACAGTCTTCCTTCTCTTCTGAAAGTCTGCCCAAAACAGTCTTGACGCTGACAGGGGACAAGTTGTTAGACTACTTAATATGTACATTGTATCTAATACATACCGACAATACCCGATATCAGTGTCCAATTGACCAGTTAACGGTAGAACATCATTATACTCTAAAACGGCCAGTACTAGTGTTGGTTCAAGCCTTACTGGGGTCACTATCGAGGAGGAAATATAGCTCTACTACATGTCTCGTTTTCGGAAACAGAGAGAGAAGCACCAGTCTGTAAAGAGAGTGAATTATCTGTGAGTTCACGGTTCCTTCCGCAGATTGACGTCTTTAGAGAAATGGTGTGTCGCTGCGTCGTCTTTATTTCCCCTGCTACATGTACAATCCCAAGCGAAGTATCTGTTGAGCACGTCGAAAATGGCTGGCTTTCGGAAACAATAATTATTTTACGGAAGTGAGCAATTTTCTCGCCTTCGAAGCGGTTTAAGAACCAATTTCGGTGGTTTCAAACCATTTCTCGATCATTCTCGATCAGCTATAATCTGTATAAACGCGTTAGTGGACCTTTAGAACTTCGTTACAGATTCTGCTCAGAGTATACCTTCGTTCCCCGCGCGACTCAGAGAGAGTGTAACATAATATCTTCCAGCTAATTGCGTCGTTTTGAACTCTGACCCTCTTATTCACGTTACTACAGCAAAGCTTCAATGCAGGCCAGAGATTGTCATCTTTGAGTGTCATGCAGATGATCTGGTAATGGTACTGTGCAGTATATTTAGTTTAAGACTTTTCAGAGACACTATTGACAATAAATTTCAAAGTTTACTCACGACAGAATCACATTCAAATTTGATTTAATTGCATTTAATGGATTGCATTTAATTCAATTTTCTTCAAATATTGCCTGGCTCTGAGAAGGAACCTCACAAACACATGTATTACTTCTCACAACACATGTACACACACATCATTCATCATGCGCATACATGCACATATCATTGACAACATTGTTACATGTATCTAAAGTATAAACTGATGTACATCAGATCAATATTAATTTTGTTAAAAGGCTGGTTGGTATAATTGGATTCTAACATCCATAAAGGACCAAGGCCACAAAATGTCCTTGAAAATTAATTTCAGGGTTTATTGCTTGCAAAGAGCTAGAAATGGTGACGAATGTGGGATGTGTATTGATATTATCAGAAGAAATAAATTGATTCAATTATTATTATCTATATAACTTTAAAATAATGTATAAATACAATGAAAACAGATTCTGATTGGATACATATCACATGTCATGTACAAATCCATTAACAGGATGTCAGTGACCTAGGGATTTCAAGAGAGCATAATGTAATGACATTCATGAATACCTATGAATTTAATTTAACATTGGTATTTAAAGTTGTATTCAATGATGTTGGATTCACAATTCTGCAGTCTTCTATTCTGAAGCACATTGGCTGAAATCTTATTAATATCAGCAGCCATCCTGTTTCACCTGGACAGATTTAGTTGATAGAACTGAAGTCCCAGGTCTCTGGAATCATGACTCAAAAAAGTGAGAGTACTAGTGTTCTTGTGAGCTTCTCATGCTACATTAGAGTGACTGTCACATTTCTCAATCATTTCTTTCCAGCTACTCACACTGTTGCAACTGTGTTTCTATTCCTTGGGCTCTTCGTAAAAGAAGGAGGGGCATTAAGATTGACCGACCATGTTCCTGGTATTTTAAAAGTGACTGTTATCAAAGCCTATAACCTTCCTGACACTGACGGGTTGTGGGACACAGCTGACCCTTATGCCAGGATCACTGCCCACAGCGTTTATGGCTTCACTGTCAGTGCGGATACTCGTGTGATTGGAGGCAATCTGAATCCTGTGTGGAATCAGGAAGTAAATTTGCAGTATGAATCGAAGTGGACGCACTTTACAATCCAAATTTGGGATCAAGACGGTGGATTGAATGGCAATGACGATACTATGACGGGAGAATACCGCGTTGATGTTGTGGTTCCCTGTAGTGATGTTGAGAAAGTTGGGGGCAAGATTGAATATTCATATTATGTTGATTATTCTCTTTAACACATACCAATAGACAATGCATTCAAATTTAACATCAAAATAATTCACATTTATTACTTACTCGTATTACAAATAATTGAAAGTTATATAACGGCATTTCTTTGATAAATCAAAAGTATAAACCAAAATAAGCTTTTTGTATCATTATAATAATAATTATGTATTCATTATGATAACTTATTTATTATATCTCTTTTGATGTTTCTAATAATATAATTATAACTTTGTTTGTTCATTAATTTGTGCATTGAGCAAAACTGCACCATAGAATAATACCAAATACTGGGCAATTGTGGAAACAATAGTAGGAGTGCCAGTATTGGGTTAAAATCGTCTGTCACATTGTTGTTCTTGAGCACTGTTTTATCCATCGTGATTGTAACCTCCATGGTCAATTTTCATTTGTATGGCAAAGATTTTGACAATGATGGCTATAAGGGCACCTGTTTGCCTATGCTGAGAAGCCAATTTCACTTGCATAGAACATGTCAGAGAGTGCAAATCATGAAGATATTGTACATACATTCAAATGTGTGCACAATTTGTACTTGCTGAAGTGATAATAGTCATCACTCATGAAGCCATAATAATCATTGTCAGTCCACATCTCAGCAACATCAAAACCATCCCATGCAGCATGTTCACACAGGGTTAACCACCATCATTACATCGATAAAGCATATTGCATACTGTATATAGATATTGCAATAAAGATAATTAAAAATCAAAGTTACATTGTTGTTAACGACTAATTTTATGTTTGTACAATACATCGAATACTTACAGACAATATCAAATTGTCCTCAATTTTCAAATAAACATCACATCAGTACCTGAATAATAATTCTTAATCAGAAATATACATGTAAAATACGAACGAACATTCCTTATTTGGATCCTTACAGTCTGCACGTATCCTTACATGATGGATGTTACCATACAGTAAACACACCCCATGCAAGTCTAGTGATATTAGATATAAATTATTGTTATATAAGTATTATCACATTCTATTATACTGGGCATCTTGTAAACACCAATTCCAATGTTAGCTTGGAACATATTTACATTATAATTGTACGTAAGTAAGTATTACATACCTAGTAATTATCGTACATATGTTAGATAGCATGTGATTCAATATGGGTTAATTACACATTACATACTATACGTAGGCATCACTATGTCATGAGAGAAATCTTGAATTGATAACAACCCGAGTATGGAGCTAAGTGCAATTGTGTGGAGGGTCAATGTCGAATGTTATTGTCATGGCTATCGTATGTTTACATTTTTCATGTAAATGTGGTTATAGGAATATCCCAACTGGAAATGTAAAACTTAGTGTGTCATTTATTATACAATGTTGTCATTGGATGATGTTAACATTGTCAATATAATAATAATTATTAATATTGTTATGTTACATACTGATTCAAATTAATACAGATGAGATATAGCTTAGATACTGATCAACTTTTTATGTACTATAGTCTTATTGTCATTAGAAAGTGTCAAAACAGTGAAGCATCACTGAATGAGAGAGATTCACAAACCCCTGAGGGGGGATGATTGATGACATGGGGAAACTTACCGTGTTCATTATAACCATAGAAGCATTCTCATACACATAACATACGTAGCAATTATTAATTGATGGCTTTGAGCTTCCTAACATTGCAGGTACACATGGCCAAGGTTACTGTACTGGAACACCAATTAACATGATTGGGATGTAACTACAAGCGTTAACATATTGATGACTTTGAACTAGGTTTATGGAAGGCACACACATGACCAACTCTGTGAAAAAAGACAATTATGTACGGAATAGTAGGCTAATTACAGTCACAGTCCTCGTGGACAATTTGTTAGTTGCCATTTAATTAATAATTGCAAAAGAATATGACAAAGACATGAAATGAATTCAATGCCCACACATTGTAAACCCGTGATTGGACCAGAACATTAAAGTAAAATTTACAACAGTACTACAACCATTACAGTAATTGATGACATTCGGTTGTAGAGGATGAAAGGATTGGTTCGACCAATTCTGTGAAGGAAGACAACTTCTGTAACCCATAACAGGACAATCACAATTTTAGCCCTGGTAGATGTTTTTGTACTGGTAAGCATGGCATGATATTACAAATTAACCCAATTTCCTCATATTGTGTACACACGGGGTTTACATTACCGAGAGCATAAACAGGTAAGACTACAAGCACTAACACTAATTGATGACTTGGTATTACAGAGGATTACAGGATTGAGCATGACCAGCACCACGACAGAAGACTATTACCTTGTAGAATACAAATTACAGTCATGTTTGTGGAAGCTATGATGCCAAGCTACTCAGTTCTTTGTTCTATTCTATGTGCCTCAATACTGCCAATATGAATTCGACTAGATAGTTGGCAGTTATTTCATACTGGCATGCATGATATAGTAATGCACAATGGCATCAACATGTAACAGTGCTTTTGTATATTATAATATGACTTAGAAGTAACAATATTAAAGCAACTCTGCATAACATGCCTTACTGTTGTGTTCTAGAATTGTGGGTTATCTTATTATTTTAATGGACATATCGAGTCATTAAATGTTACATGTACTGTATGTATACAATTCATCAGTATCATATATAATTATTGTATCTCTACCGAATATGGCAATATGATCAGTAAAATTCATTACTGCAACACCAGCCTAAAGAATCCTGTTATGACCAAGTAGATAAAATACATCTATTTTGAAGGTGGTATTGATTGTCTGAGAATATTCACTGGACTTGGTATGTTCTTAATATTAAAATGCAAAGTTCACTATTTCACATGTCTAAAATCTTCGGATGGTATGTATTTATATACAACCGGAAACGCTATTTGCTCATAATACCTAAGACCATGCATGCAATGATTCTTTAGACTTGTTAGAATTGTAAGGACCTATGATTACCATGAGCCCTACCACACCACGCACACCACTTTCTATTTATATGCTCCATACTGATGAACACTATACTATTATTCCTTTGTTATATATTCGGAATAGATTCACATCTGTACAGGTAGGACATGTCAGATCACAGACCGTACATCAATACCTCTGTGGTTCGAAAGTTATGCATGAAATAGGCAATTAAAGGCAAGGTCGAGACTATTGCTATGGCAACTAATATGTAGGCCCTGCTATACGTAGCAGTACTACATAAAGAAGAGCATTATCATCAACCTTGGGACATCTGCATGTCATTGACCAAGGCTGGTACAAGTCTATTTTCTCTTAGCCTACAAAAGACAGATTTGTAGATGAAAACTCAGAGTTATAAACTTCAACAATGTTTACAGGTGATAAGGCAAAATTTCCACCACATTAAATTTTGGATAACCTGTTTCATTGCTGATATGCACCGGAGTTTATAACTTTTCTTCTATGTAAAAACAATACTGTGCATCTCAGGAACAGAAGTGAGTTTGAAAATTACATGTGCTGAAAGTTAAGACATTGATGCTGGATGTCTTATGAAGCCAACAAAATGTGTTTTGGGCATCTACATCTCCATTTTAATGTAGCGCATATTTTCAAAAAAATCAAACTCTCTCAAAAGTAGGCAAAACATAGAAAACCAAAAGTGTGATCTTAAACTAAGATCATTCAAATTGTGCTTCCAGTCTAATACAGATTGGAATACTATTATGACATCAATACAGCTCATATTTGCGGTGGCCATCTTGTAGGCAACCACATATGTCATACCTGGTTCACTTTCGAATCTCATGGAAGCTAAATGTGCTATTATAATGCGCTGCATGTAACACATACAATCTATGTACACACATGGCCGCAATGTCAATGACCATGGTTCATGAGCACTTCCCTTCATTCAGTAAACAGTGTCTACAGGAATTAATTATATTATGATTGCTTCCTGTACATAAATTATGCATAATATGAATATAGTTAATTTTTCTATAAATAACAGAGCAAAAGATCGAATAGCATTAATCTTCCAATATTCAGCCATTATACCTCAGCCAGATCTGATACCTATTCCAAGTTCTGAAGATATACCACGAAGGGGGAGACCTTGATTCAGTCTTGTGTATTTAAGGTGAGTGAGCACAAGTTTCTATCTCAATGTGTTGAATCAATAAAAGCATGTGTTGTGTTCGTGTTTATTAATATAAGAACATTATAATTACTTCAATCACTTGTGCACATCTCTCATCATTATATTCACTAAAACATATTCCTAGAAATTATTTGGAAATAATAATATACAATAATACATGTAATTCAATTATGAGTCTAATTAATTAATGCAAGATACTGCAGATAGTAAAAAAACAGTATTAACACTTGGATGAATTTCATTATATTATTAGTTCACATTAGCATGTCAATGGGCAATTTTCACACTTGGCATCATAGTGTTTGCAGGCTGGATTGATTTATTGATCAATTCAATCCATATTATATGGATGAAAAAAGAACAACTACACATTAAAGAGATAGATAAATGACCCAAGTATAAATAGAAGCTAGATCAAAGGTCACTCCATGCACAGGATGTATGTATGTATGTATAATATTATACATCATATTATTATAAGATGCTAATAGTATTATAATGGAAATCCAAAAATGGAATGCTTGCATGGGAAGCACTATTTGCATGAAGTCAAATTTGCTTAGAACTATAATTTTCAAATGCATGAAATGGACTTAATGTTTTCCCTAATATGATAATTATTCATTCGAACAGAATTTATTTTACTGTAGACAAAGGCTTGAATCATCTTGATTCCATTTTATATTGTATGTGCATATCAAAGACTTCCAGCATTAAAACAGTGAATTCACCCTTATCAAAACTATACATTCATTAATAAATCCATTTATTTAAATTTGTAATCCATGAGACTATGTGTTGTTTTGACATAATATTAAAACTGCTTTACCTATATTCAAACTCCCATTATAGGTCCTACCATTTACAGCAAGTCCAAGTCATGATTTCCTACAAGTGGATAATTCTTTCGCTATTGTTGATGGCATGCTTGACAGTCACAGATGTGAGGGCAAATGTGTACACAGGGCAAATTATTGCAATTGTTGACAACAGTCCTGTTGTACAAGAGGCGGCACACTACCTATCCAACAAACATCCCACTGTATCACAAGTGGTCAAATGGCTTCCTAACGATCCCAAAGATCCTGCTAAAGGTAACAGTTTCAAACTAGTCGAATGGAATGAAGGGACAAAGCAATTCCAAGAAGCTAAGATAGGAACACCTCCCACAGCTAAGCCGATAGAAAAACTACCAAAGGATGGCCGAATTCAGGTAGTTGGTCATGGTCGGAAAGATCCCAGTACAAGTAAAATTACCATGGGAGGACTGAGTCCAGAGGAATTAGCTAATGCTATCAAGTCCCTCCCTAGATCACCTGATCAAAAAGCCATCAAACGTATCAGTTTAGTGGGGTGCAGTGTGGGTGAATTGACTAATGATGGAACCGCATTTGTGGGAGACAAATTCCCTGAAACCTTACTTACAGAATTGAAATCAGTTGCAGTAGAAGTGAGTTCTCGTAATGGTATTGTTGGCGTAGACTCTACTGGAAGAAAAGTATATGGTGAACAAACAGAAAGAGGGACTGTTTGGAGACCCAAAGAAGGAAATATGAAGAAAACAATTGTGCATTATGATTCGACAGGTAATATAGTAAGAGAAAACAAACATTTCAAAATTTCCACGTATCGCACACCTAAACAATTAGATCGTAGTTTAAAGACTACAGGAGGGAGTCTTGAATTAGAAGAGATACCAGAAGCAGGAGCAGCAGCACCAACAGAATATGTCACAATGTCCAATGACGACTTATTCGGTGTTGTGGACTCAGCTACTAGAGATTTATTTAAAGAGGTCAGTGTTCCTTCTGGCTGGGATAACCAAGTGGAGAACGAAAGATATGTTAGAATACGTGATAAAAAGGCCGGAACAGAAAAGAGAATGAAATTGAAAATTCGAGAATTTAGCAGTTTCGATCAAATTACCAAAGAAATAAAACACTGGGGGGAGAAAGGATTCGAATATCCTGAATATGACAAAAAAGCCAAGGTATGGATGGATACAGACAGCACTGGTAACACGATGAGTGATAAATATGTATACTATCGCTATGGAGACTTTGTTTACAGCTTGAAGGTGCAGTCTGGAAAGAGAATAGGGGGAAAAGATATTGGAGGACATGGGAGCCATCCAAGAGGCCTTGATCCTTTTTACACTTCTTTTGTTGGAGTGATTGAAAATGAAGATCCCACAAATCCCTCTGAATCCCAAAAGAACACTGGAGTGGAACTACACAAATTTGGGGATGCTTACCGCCATATCCAACCCAAAACAGATCAGAACTTCTTTTCTGATGCTAGACAGTGGCTGAAAGGACAGCACGACACAATAGAAACAACAAAAGCAAATGCAGCCAATGGAGAAACTACAGTAGCCATGTTCGTATGTGAAGCAATTCGGGATTATAGAGTTCATCTTACCAACAAGCTCAGTTTGGATTTGAACTCACATGCACCAGCTTTTGACAGGAACAAATTCTTTAGTGGTCATCCATTAGCACGTGGCGGTGCGGCACCTTCCAGGAATAGTGGAATGCGTGATGAACTATGGACTGCAGACACAGGGGATTGGAAAAACTTCAAAGGACCGGCTATTAAGAAATTCATTGGGGCCGTTGTTGAGCAGTGGGCCGAAGCTGGGTATGAAGATTTACCAATAAGGACAAGAAAGCGTCCTGCAAGCAGTGTAGCAGAAGAATCAACATCACCTACCAAACGTCAGAAATTACAAAAAGGCTTCAAGGAAAGCATTACACAAGCAATGAAAGCAGATGTTACAACTGGTTCTAATCTCATTAAAGACACAATAACAATAGCAGGTCCGCTGTTCGAAGGACCATACGATGCTAGAGAAGTTGGAGAACCACAGACAGGATCTGTTCAGAGTGAGGTGAACGAGTACCAGGGGGCCGAAGACCTCAGTTTGCCCTTGAGAGTGTCGCATGCCATGTTGAGGGATCAGCTCTATATCAGTAAAGAAATTGGTGAAGATGTCAAAGCAGAGGAAACTGGCAGTGGAAAAACATATGAAATTGATGAAGAGTCTATCACTGTGGAGGGAAAGAAGGTTACCTATGAAATATATGAACCTTCAGATCCGTCCTCCCGCCAAACAAAGGAAACAGAATTAGACGAATCGAAAATGACTTCAAAAGATGTGATGGACGAAATGCACAAGCAAGCTATGGGCCTTCAAGGTGAAGGAATTAAAGGAAAGATTAATAAAGGCCTTGCCATCTACGGTACAGTAATGGGAATAAAGGGAACAGTGGAGGCTTTTGAAAGGGGAGATGTGACACACGGCATGATAAACTTGGCACAAACACTTCATGGCATTGGAGAGTTGAGTGGTATAAATCAGAAAATATACAAAGCTGCAGGTAAAGCTGTTGGAAGGATAGCCAGTAAGGCTATCGGCAGAGTCAGTGAAGCGATGGGCACTGCCTTAGGTGAGAATGCTGGCAAGCTACTTGCTCATGAAGGAGGTGAGCTATTGTCTACAGTAGGGGAAGTTGGAGAACTAGCAGAAGATATACCCATCATAGGCACTGCTTTTGGTATCTACAACATCTATGAAGATCTGCAACAGCACACCACCATTGGATATGTTGACGCTGGCCTTGACACATTAATCACTGTGTTGGGACTGTTGGGACCAGAAGCTGAACCATTTGTGATTGCATTGACTATAATTCGTATGGGAATTGACAGCTTTTATAACGACATCAAAAAGGAATTGGATTCCCTTCCTCCAGGGGCTAGCACTGGACAGAAGGTTGTAGCAGTTTTAAAAGGCATAGGAGAAGCCATTCTTGACATTTACGACACCGTTACAGGAGGCATTTGGTCGGCTCCCTTCAAGGCAGCAAAGTTGGACAGAGAATACGCAAAGAACCAGCAGTTCCTCGGACAAGTATCTGATTATCACAATTACTATAAAGTATCCCGATGCAGTGGTTCATCAGCCATCAATTTTGCAGGTGCAGCTGATTCTTGGAATGGAGGAAGCATAAACTTTGCTCTTCAAGAAGGAGGAAGAAGGGGCTATCTCACAATGACGAGCACTAATCAGAACGGACAGGAAGTACACCACAGTCAATACATCAATTTTGGAATCAAGGTGACAGACATTGTCATGGGTATCGGTGAATCCCATACTGTCAATTTCAAAGAGCAATCTGTAAAAGTACTGTGGGTTATACCCGCTGACAAAAAGAAGATTATATCTGGATTGCAGGGTGACAGGTCTTCATTGCATGGAGAATATTATGGAAATAGTGACAATAACAACTTTTTTGCTGTTCAAAAACTACCAAAAAACTTGAAGTATGGCCTTTCCGATTATCACTATGTTGTTAAGGGCAACGGTGGAAATGATGCATTTTATTTTGGACCACAACACACCTATGTCGAAGGAAACCAAGGATCTGACACTTACTTTCTTGACGGTGCTTCTTCCCATGTAACACTGAACAATTATGACTCAGAAGGTACAGAAGATTTCATGGTAATCCCAAAGACTTTCAAGCAACTTTCCTTCTCTCTGTCTGGAAATGATGTTATCATCACTTCTGGATCAGTGTTTAAAGTAACAATAAAGAATTGGTTCAGTGCTTCCAGCTATCAGCACTTGGTATTCAAAACATCCGACGCAGTGTCATTTCGTATTGAGAAACGGTCTGGTAGAATTCAAGCAGTGCCATATGCTCTAAGTGGAGCGGGAAGCAAGTCTTTTGTGTGGTTCAACCCAGCTTGGTCTGGTTATAACGAGGTCACTGAGCTGATTGGTTCAGACTATGATGATTTTTTGTATGGAAATGATAAGAATAATGTGATTGTTCCTGGTAAGGGTGAAGATTTCATTCAGGGTAACGATGGAGCAGACACTTACAATATGCAATTTGCAGAAGGTGATGATACCATTTACAATGGTGCATCGGACAGTCAAATGGACACTATCATATTTCCTGCTAATGCAAATGTCATCAATGTTCGACGCTCGACCAATAACTTGATCGTTAGTACAGGGGGTTATGAACTGACAGTCCTAAGTTGGTTCAAAGGTGAATTTTACCAGCATGCCATGATATATACTAAAGACCACATCATTATGGAGATTCGGTACGATGCGACAGCAAACACTGTAAGATTGGTCCCCACTCTACTGGAATTGGTTGCACCTCAGAATAGTGTCAACTTGATGACAAACAGCATATTAAGGCAAATTACCTCAGTAGTAGGGAATAGCAATCCTAACACAATAAGTGGTAACAACCTCAACAACTATTTGACAGGAGGAGGGGGTAAAGACGTTCTTACTGGGGGAGAAGGCATGGATACTTATGTTGTCAAGATTTCTACACATGGCAGAAAGCGAAGAGGAGCTCGTTATGTGAAGGAGGTCTCTATGCTCACTTTTGATGAGTCAATCAATTCTGATAATTTTCCTTCATCTCAGACATTTCCCTACAGTCCTTCACATGATCAGAAACGGTATGCCTCACAATCCTCCCAAACTGATATTCATAATTATGCTTTGGACAAGAGAGATGACTTGTTGCTATACGAAACTACATTTGCTGATATATCTCTTCACATAGAGGGACAAAATGTAAGACTGACATCTAAAACCTCTCCTGAACTTAATACAGTCTTGAGAAATTGGTTTATGGGACCATATTATCAGCATCTGATTGTTCGGTCACAAGATGGCGTAGCATTCACACTTCCATTGAATACCACGTTTGCGAAAAAAACAGCATTAGTGATAGACAAATCCAAATCAAAGACACCTACCACAATTGACCTCTTGGGCTCAGATTTCCTTACAGTGGAACGTGTTATCGGATCTCCACAAAGAGATGACATAACAGGAAATCATATTGACAACTACATTGATCCCAGGGCAGGCGGGGGCAGCATGAGAGGGAACAATGGAAGCGACACTTATGTACTCAAACCAGGATACGGCCATTATGACATTTACAATGAAGCAATGGACAATGTTGCTGATACCTTGCTATTTAATGTCAACTACAGCCAAATTTCTGTCACCAAGGATGCCAATTCTGTTACTGTGCGGTACACCGATACTGTTGATAGCACAAAATCATTTTCAGCAAGATTGATGAGTTACGTGACTAACAAGACAGCTCGTCATCTCACCATTGTGTCAAGCGATGGAATTACATTTGTTATCTCGCCAGTGGATTCCTTCACTCCTGTGGTAATTGCCATCAATAAGGTCAGTCAGTATGAGGCAAGTGGACAACCTATCCATCTTGGAACAACTCAGGAATATAGTGAAGTGAGGACTGTGTATGGTACCAAGTCTCATGCAAACAACATCACAGGGAATGACAAACGAAACACTATTGTTGGCGGAGACCGTGATGACTTTCTCAATGGTGGAGATGGTAATGACATATTGAAGGGGGGAGGAGGGAACAATGATCTAATTGGAGGACCAGGAAATGATACCTTGAGTGGAGGGAGTGGAAATGATGTACTGGATGGAGGACCTGGAAATGACATACTATCTCCTGGAGGTGGGGACAACTTCATTGATGGCGGAGATGGAGACGATACGCTCCTATATGCTGGGGAGCCTTTCAATGAAACTGGTGTCTATATGGACCTCAACAGCGGATTTTGTCAACATGGATATGGACATGATGAGATCCATCGGGTGGAGAATGTCTACGGTACACCTTACAATGACATTATGATCAGTGCTGGATTTGCAGACAATGTTCTCAATGGTAGAGAAGGAAATGACACACTTATTGCTTATGATGGCTATGATATACTGATTGGAGGTGAAGGGAAAGATGCCTACAACCTGGTGGAAGCCTCAGGAACAAAAGTAATCATGAACTATGCAAGAGACAGAGTAATGGACTCCATAGACCTGTCCTTTGTTGCATCCAAAAAGATGCGCTATGAAAGACATGCTGACGACCTCATCATTCGCCTTGTCTCCTCATTCTATACCAACCCTGACGTTCAACTCTTTCCTGGGTGTAACGATACAATTCCAAGATTAGTTATATTGCATCCACCATCAAGGAATGTTACCTTTTGCGAGACGTACAATCCACTCTCACCAACTGTGATCCTGAAGGACTGGTTTATAGGCGACGACAACCGCCACCTTGTCATCACAGCTTCTGATTGTACCCTTGATGGAGCTTTCTTGGGACAACAGCCGGTCAGGGTTTTTTGTAATGATTTTGGAAGTGTTACTACTGGCACTCCAACATCTGTTATAATATCATAGTTTACAAAAACATGCTTTCTTATAATCTCATTTGCAGCAGTACATTATAAGTCATCATTATAATCAGACTAACCAATAGTGTTATCCATTTCATATAACCATTCAATGTACCCATTGGTATAATTATACTAAATTAATGGTAATCTATAGATGCACACTAATTATGAATACTGTATTATCACATTGAACAAATTCACGAATGGCTTCCCAGTTTCATAACCGATAACACTCTTATAATAATCTTGGCAAGTTATTGATATAAACCACTATCGTGTCCCAAACTCACAAATAGATACAGCAGGTATTAACATCATACATAATATTATAAGGGATATGACAAAATATTGTGCAACTATACGGTATTCAGTATGAGAGAGGTGGTCTTATATCATTGATTTATTGACCACTTAGTAGATCCCATGCGGAGACAGCTAAAACATAATGTGTGTGATGTAAAGCTTTCTCTTGAAAGGAACCATCATCCTCACCATAATCTTAAACCTTGATTCAGAAGTTGTATAAAACTTCTGAAATGATGTGGGAATTTGTTAATTTTGGTATCATGCAAATTTCAAATACTGTAGTCTGATCGTCATACTATTACAGGTCGTATGGTTCGTCAGTTGCAGAAGTATAGGTCCTTGACGCACTAGCCTCCATGCAGTCCTGTATTTCAACAACAGACCTCCTATTGATAATGTTATACTATAAATATTATATACGGAACACTTTGAATGATTGGGAGTAACATCTGACATGTGCATATTGCCATTCTTATATTACTACATTTAACAGCTGCTACAAATACCGTAGCATCTACGACAATACGTACAAACAATATTATAATAATAATATTATGATGAATTTCGTATGATGAATCATACGAATGTTCCTAATAATATATAACAATAAATAACATTGGGTTTCAGCTGTGCTATATAGTAGCTTGTTTAGATTTGGAGAGCCTTCAATTCAGACAAAAGACTGTAGCTAAATTTCAAAGTGTCTAGTAAATACAAGGTGAATAAGTCATAATAATAATGGAATGGAAACATGGCCAGAAATAATCATACACATCATCTTTGAGCCAACAATAGTCCTGTGATCTGATGACGTCATCCATTCAGGCTTCTAGTATAGAAGTTCTAGTATAGAAGTTCTAGTATAGCGCCCAATTCTCTTCTTAACTCTAACCATACATGACAGTGGTAAAATAGACATGCATACAAACATGTACTCCACACAATGATTTAGGAACCACAAATGACCTTAGGACTTGATTGTATGCAATACAATTGATTGTCAAAACTATGTATATCCATGAAACTTAGTACATTCCTCAGCTGTTCTCTAATGTCTAATGGATGGAATTATGGCTTTGACATTGTATCAGAGCATCTATTCCAACAGGCACTGCACCATATGCAGTAAGTTAATTTTCAATTCTGCACCCTAAAAGGTACGATTTTCCCCTGGACTATCACATAATATATGCACACACACAAAGCATACAAATACACGTATATATATACATGTGGCAGTGTACACACAAACACACGCACACACTTAGGTGCGTACTAACACATGCGCTATCAAGTACAGATTATGTAATTGCGTTTACATAATCTGTACTTGATAGCGCATGTGTTAGTATGCATCTAAATGTGTACACATTGTACGTATATATGTGTGTGCACACAAACCACACACACACACACATAAGACGTACAAACATGGTATATAGATGTATGTACACACAAACATATTATGTGCACACACAAAACACACAAACACACACAAGATGGTAAAATGCAGAGATTATTGTATACATACGTATATATGTGTATACATGTACACATGCACATGCACAGCCACAACTAATCCATTCTCTGTAAATGGCATACGTCCTTAATTCAACCAATTGTCTTCCAGCCTCCATCTTACACATAGTTATATTATACACATGAAATGTGTCATAGTTCATGTTGTGAACCTTGAGATGGTACACCATGATAAAGAGATAATCACACCACAGACATAAATATGAATGTTTGGTGTCAATAATTATGTGTTTATGAAGTACATGGGCATACATTAAGGCGATGTATATTATATACGACAGAAAATTCATATTTGCTATGAACACATGCATACACGCATGTGTACATGTTCACACTCATATACGCAAGCATAAATGCATAGGTAAGCATGTACACGTACATTTTGATTCAATACCTCAATACATACATGTGTACACACATACATGCACACATACAAACGTTTTTCACATACTCGTACACAACACGTTGTCAAACATTGTCAAGTTAATTTCCCACACACACACACGCGTGCACACACACACACACACACACACACACACACACACACACACACACACACACACACACACAACACACACACACACACACACGCATGCATATAAACAGGTTGATTCAATGCAAACTCACAAACATGTACATGTTCACAAATACATACACACAAGATGGTAAAATATACACACAAGTGTCTACACACATGCACGCTAACATACAAATACACAGACACATGGAACATACACACAATATATTCACGCACGCATGCACACGCGCGCACATACACACACACACACATTAGCACACACACACGCACGCACACACACACACACACACGAACATGTACATGTGCACACACAAGATGATGAAATACGGAGATCATTGGATACATATGTGTACATATCTCCACACCCAACATGCACAGCCACAACTAATCCATTCCAAGCGTCCAATCGTCCTCCAACCTTCAGCGTTTCCATCGACCAACACACGACGAGGACGCCACACACAGAGAATGGATTGGCCGTGTCCCAGATAGACGCCAAAAGCTAAAAGTGGATTGGTCTTCGAAATACAAGGAGTCGTATTAAAGCGAGAAGATTATCCTTAGCACTCACTTTCGTCAAAGAATTAACGAACAAATTCTCCATCTCAAGATACAGATACCACGTCAAGCTGTGAATGATGTCTCATTTCGTCCCCGTAAGTCCTCGTTTGTTCCTGAACGTTGATATTACTGGGTAAATGACGCAGAAGCTGTTCGAAAGCATCGATTTTTGAAGCACATGTAGACCGTTAATTGTTCCTAGTTCGTATAATAACGTGGTTCCCATCCATCCTTTAGATGACAAACCTGGAAGCTGGAGACAAAGCAGTTAGCGATTTCGTCTCCAGTGTCATCAATAATGCCCTGGTGTGTTGTTCACGTTAGATATCCGTATGCACGTATGAACTGGTTCAACGTGTTTGTACGTACTGTCCACTCAGGAGAAAGAAACTGCTAAATACTTCGTTTCCGGGGTGATCTTTACCGCTTTCTTGAGGACGTCATCCGATACTGAGAAAGAACCTGTGCCATCGAAAAGTTGGCCTGACCCGAATGCGCGCGAAATATTGGAAAGTACAGGTTTGTATGTAGTTGGTGTTTTCAATGTTGTGACTTATGAAGGTGAATAGACTAGTGTGGGTGATTGAAGGGAATTACATTGGACGTACACACTATCAGCTAGTAGTGTAACCAGTGTCTGTCTGACCTATGTCTTGTCTTGTTCTTTGTATAGACTGTACCCCGATGTCAATCCTGCCCGGCCCTAATGATGCAGGAGGCTATAGCTACAAGCATGGTAGTTACTTCAGACCCACCTCAACAGAAGCCCACTCTCAGGAAGAGAATGTGGAGGAGAGTAAAGAAACTCTTCACCAGGGCTATACTTTCATGCATATGTATTGGAAGAGATCACACATCAGAAGAGGACTAAGTTGTGTTACATTTGCTATTTAATGATGACAGTATGTTAATTTACCTGTGCATGTCTGTAATATTGATTGTATAATAATTTGTAATAAAGAATGTGAGATTGTTTGCATGTTTGAGGGATTACATGCGTGGTCAAATACATTTTGTATGACAATATAACCCAAAACACAGTATTGATAATGATCGATGGATACTACACACAACACATACATGTACACGTACACATGTACGCATGCACACACACACACACACACACACACACACACACACACACACACACACACACACACATACGTACACGCACGTACACACACACGCAAACACACACATACACACACACAAACATGTACATGTGCACACACAAGATGGTGAAATACAGAGATCATTGGATACATAGACTATGCGTACACATCTACACACGCACATGCACAGGGCGTCCAATCGTCCTCCAACCTTCAGCGTCTCCATCGACCAATCCACGACGAGGACGCCACATACAGAGAATGGATTGGCCGTGTCCCAGATAGACGCCAAAAGCTAAAAGTGGATTGGTCTTCGAAATACAAGGAGTCGTATTAAAGCGAGATCATCCTGAGCACTCACTTTCGTCAAAGAATTATAACGAACAAATTCTCCATCTCAAGATACAGACACCACGTCAAGCTGTGAATGATGTCTCATTTCGTCCCCGTAAGTCCTCGTTTGTTCCTGTTGATATTATTGGGGTAAATGACGCAGAAGCTGTTTGAAAGCATCGATTTTTGGAGCACATGTAGACCGTTAATTGTTCCTAGTTCGTATAATAACGTGGTTCCCATCCATCCTTTAGATGACAAACCTGGAAGTAGGAGACAAAGCAGTTAGCGAAATGAATACACCCATTAAACTTGAACCGAGTGGACTAGGAGTAGTAATGAAGATAGGTAACGAAGTTAGTAAAAAGAACATGTTCATATCAATATCAAAAAATGTGCATTCACATGCAAGCTGTTTTTCCTCGGTTTGATCTGAGACGTGTATATAATATTATTAATTATATACTGGACCCATATCAAGTCTATTTTGAATTTAATTTTTAGTATTTGCCAAGTCTAATTGTGAAAATACCCTGATGCATACATAGTTTAGTGGAAATTATACATCACTGATTATTGTTCACCCCCTTATATTTAATTCTCTTCTGAAAGTTCATGTAAAGATCCTATAGGTACCTCATGTCATTGTCATTCCAGACTCAAAATACTTCATATTTTTATTGCTCATATGAAGTTGTTGCGCTCATTTTCTCGATGTGATACATTCCTGTCCTTTGATGTTTTTTTGGTACTAATTAGACGGAATGTCGATCGAAGCCGCATGCCACCGCCATTTTGTTGTCGTCATCGGTAACCGTTTCCGTTATTGTATAGTGTTAAAGTGTCATTACTCAACTCAGCTTTCTCAACTGACGGCAAGATGGCTTATCAGCTTCGAACTAGAAAACGACCTGTGTCTTACGTCGATAAGACTGATTGGAAAGTACCGCGACGACCAAAACAAAAGAAAAATGAAGGACTGTAGGAAGAACGACCCCCATTGCTGTTGTATTTTACGACGCGAGGTTAGGATTAGGGTTATGTTTACTTTGTAAATTGTATTGATGTGAGCGATGCACTGATATAAATGCAAGCCAACCGTATTTAGCTATATCCTTAACCCTAACCTTGCTATAGAATACAACGGCGCTGGGGGGTTGTTCTTCCTACATGATCCGGGTAGACACTTCATTGCTCAGTAGAACAGCTGACTAGACATTCAATCAACAGTCGAAGGTGACGTTATAAATGAACGCAGATAACCGAGCCTTCCAAACTGACTTTAAAGGGTGCTCGAAAATCGAAAAAGGCGGATTTTCCTGGCAAGAATCGGGAGCGTTGAGCCAATCACCAGAATCGTCAGCATGTACTCTATACGTTTCCGGGTTGACAATTTTGGTTTGGGGTTGGTTAGCAATGGTTCTCGAGGACTATACACTATGATGAGATATTCCCATATTAATGTATAGCATACATCATTGTCACTTTAATCACAAATGGCGGCTGTTATGTAAACGTCATGAGAATAAAATTTAGATGAATAAAATCCTTATAAGATCAAAAACAACATGGTGAGTTGACCTTATTAATGCAGACTTTAATAATAAATATAATGCAATAAAATACAAGATTTGTCTTGAAAACTGGTCTTTTATCAGAGTTATTTGTCACCTGTAGGTGTAGAATGCACAAATAATGAGCACAATAACCTCATATGTTCAAAGTTCTTAATGTGTGTTCGCTACACAGTCTTCCTTCTCTTCTGAAAGTCTGCCCAAAACAATCTTGACGCTGACAAGGGAAAAGTTGTTAGACTACTTGATATGTACATTGTATCTATTTACATACCGCACATACCCGATATGTCAGTGTCCACCTGACCAGTTAACGATAGAACATCATTATACTCTGGAACAGCCAGTACTAGTGTTGGTTCAAGTCTTACTTAGGTCACTATCGAAGAGGAAATATATGCAGCTCTACTACATGTCTCGTTGACAGAGAGAGAAGCACCAGTCTGTAAAGAGAGTGAATTATCTGTGAGCTCACGGTTTCTGCCGCAGATTGACGTCTTTAGAGAAATGGTGTGTCGCTACGTCGTCTTTTTTTCCCCTGCTACAATCCCAAACGAAGGATCTGTTGAGCACGTCGAAAATGGCTGGCTTTCGGAAACAATTATTTTACGGAAGTGAGCATTTTTCTCGCTATCGAAGGAGTTTAAGAACCAATTTCGGTGGTTTCAAACTATTTTTCGATCATTCTCGATCAGCTATAATTTGTATAAACGCGTTAGTGGACCTTTAGAACTTCGTTACAGATTCTGCTCAGAGTAGAGTAAACAATCAATAATCGGACAAATCAATTTTCGGACACTCGGATCTCGGAAAGTACTGAAGCTATCGACTTCAAACAAAAAGCACTATTTAGGTCTCTGTAAGATAACACATGGTACTTACTATGAAGTTTATACCTTCGCGCATCTTTGCGATACGAACAGTTAAACGACTTGTCCGAAACAATCAATTTTCGGACGATCCAATCAATTTTTGGACAAAGTCTTCTAGTCGAGTGGAAGATGAAGGAAAATCCACCAAAATACTTTCCCGTGTACCTCTACATATGTCCTCTAAAATCTGCTAGTAGGAACGCGAAACGTCGAGAATTGAAGAAACCCGAGCTTATAATCTAACCCTCTTTGACAATCGAACGAATCGAACGAATTTATATTGCCAGTAGGAATTTATATAGGCCCATTTGCGCCATTCAGCCCATATAAATTTCTACTGGCAATATAAATTCGTCCGAAAATTGATTTGTCAAAGGAGGTTAGATTACAAGCTCGGGTTTCTTCAATTCTCGACGTTTCGCTTTGCTACTAGCAGATTTTAAAGGACATATGTAGAGGTATATGTGAAAGTGTTTTGGTGGATTTTCCTTAATCTTCCACTCGACTAGAAGACTTTGTCCGAAAATTGATTGGATCGTCCGAAAATTGATTATTTCGGACAAGTCGTTTAACTGTTCGCATCGCAAAGATGCGCGAAGGTATAAACTTCATAGTATGTACAATTTGTTATCTTACAGAGACCTAAATAGTGCTTTTTGTTTGAAGTCGATAGCTTCAGTACTTTCCGAGATCCGAGTGTCCGAAAATTGATTTGTCCGATTATTGATTGTTTACTCTATACCTTCGTTCCCCGCGCGACTCAGAGAGAGTGTAACATAATATCTTCCAGCTAATTGCGTCGTTTTGAACTCTGACCCTCTTAATCACGTTACTAGAGCAATTTAAAGCTTCAATGTAGGCCAGTGATTGTCATCTTTGAGTGACATGCAGATGATCTGGTAATGGTACTGTGCAGTATATTCAGTTTAAGACTTTTCAGAGACACTATTGACGTAATAAAGTTCAAAGTTTACTCAGTATCACATTCAAATTTGATTTAATTGCATTTAATTGATTGTATTTAATTCAATTTTCTTCAAATATTGCCTGGCTCTGAGAAGGAACCTCACAAACACATTGTATTACTTCTCACAACACATGTACACACACATCATTCATAATGCACGTACATGCACATAGCATTGGCAACATTGTTACACGTATACTGAAGTATAAACTGATGTACATCAGATCAATATTAATTTTGGTAAAGGCTGGTTGGCATACTTGGATTCTAACATCCATAAAAGGACCCAGCCCACAAAAAGTGTCCTCGAAAATTAATTTCAGGGTTTATTGTTTGCAAAGAGCAGAAATGTGGATGAATGTGGGATGTGTATTAATATTATCAGAAATAAATAAATTGATTCAATTATTATTATCTATATAACTTTCAAATAATGCATAAATACAATGAAAATAGATACTGATTGGATACATATCAAATGTCATGTACAAATCCATTAACAGGAAGTCCGTGACCTATATAGAGATCTCAAGAGAGCATAATGTAATGAAATTCATGAATACCTATGAATTTAATTGAGTATTAGTATTTAAAGTTGTATTCAATGATGTTGGATTCATAATCCTGCAGTCTTCCATTCTGAAGCATATTGACTGAAATCTTATTACTATCAGCAGCCATCCTGTTTCACCTGGACAGATTCAGTTGATAGAACTGAAGTCCCAAATCTCTGGATCATGACTCAGAGAAGTGAGAATACTAGTGTTCTTGTGAGCTTCTCATGCTACATTAGAGTGACTGTCACATTTCTCAATCATTTCTTTCCAGCTACTCACACTGTTGCAACGGTGTTTCTATTCCTTGGGCTCTTGGTAAAAGAAGGAGGGGCATTAAGATTGACCGACCATGTTCCTGGTATTTTAAAAGTGACTGTTATCAAAGCCTATAACCTTCCTGACACTGACGGGTTGTGGGACACAGCTGACCCTTATGCCAGGATCACTGCCCACAGCGTTTATGGCTTCACTGTCAGTGCGGATACTCGTGTGATTGAAGGCAATCTGAATCCTGTGTGGAATCAGGAAGTAAATTTGCAGTATGAATCGAAGTGGACGCACTTTACAATCCAAATTTGGGATCAAGACGGTGGATTGAATGGCAATGACGATACTATGACGGGAGAATACCGCGTTGATGTTGTGGTTCCCTGTAGTGATGTTGAGAAAGTTGGGGGCAAGATTGAATATTCATATTATGTTGATTATTCTCTTTAACACATATCAATAGACAATGCATTCAAATTTAACATCAAAATAATTCACATTTATTACTTACTCGTATTACAAATAATTGAAAGGTATATAACGGCATTTCTTTGATAAATCAAAAGTATAAACCAAAATAAGCTTTTTGTATCATTATAATAATAATTATGTATTCATTATGATAACTTATTCATTATAACTCTTTTGATGTTTCTAATAATATAATTATAATTTTGTTTGTTCATTAGTTTGTGCATTGAGCAAAACTGCACCATAGAATAATACCAAATACTTGGCAATTGTGGAAACAATAGTAGGAGTGCCAGTATTGGGTTAAAATCGTCTGTCACATTGTTGTTCTTGAGCACTGTTTTATCCATCGTGATTGTAACCTCCATGGTCAATTTTCATTTGTATGGCAAAGATTTTGACAATGATGGCTATAAGGGCACCTGTTTGCCTATGCTGAGAAGCCAATTTCACTTGCAAAGAACATGTCAGAGAGTGCAAATCATGAAGATTTTGTATATACATTCAAATGTGTGCACAATTTGTACTTGCTGAAGTGATAATAGTCATCACTTACATTAAGCCATAATAATCATTGTCAGTCCACATTTCAGCAACTTCAAAACCATCCCAGCATGTTCACACAGGGTTACCCACCATCATTACGTCAATAGAACATACTGCATACTGTATATAGATATTGCAATAAAGATTAACTCAAAGTTACCTTGCTGTTAACGACTAATTTCATGTTTGTACAATACATTGTATACTTACAGACAATATCAAATTGTCCTCAATTTTCAAATAAACATCACATCAGTACCTGAATAATAATTCTTAATCAGAAATATACATGTAAAATATAAACAAATTAACATTCCTTATTTGGATCCTTACAGTCTGCATGTATCCTTACATGATGGATGTCACCATACAGTAAACACACCCCATGCAAGTCTAGTGATATTAGATATAAATTATTGTTATATAAGTATTATCACATTCTATTATACTGGGCATCTTGTAAACACCAATTCCAATGTTAGCTTGTAACATATTTATATTATGAGTGTACGTAAGTAAGTATTACATACCTAGTAATTATTGTACATATGTTAGATAGCATGTGATTCAATATGGGTTAATTACACATTACATACTATACGTAGGCATCACTATGTCGTGAGAGAAATCTTGAATTGATAACAACCCGAGTATGGAACTAAGTGCGATTGTGTGGAGGGTCAATGTCGAATGTTATTGTAATGGCTATCGTATGTTTACATTTTTCATGTAAATGTGGTTATAGGAATATCCCAACTGGAAATGTAAAATTTAGAGTGTCATTTATTATAAAATGTTGTCATTGGATGATGTTAACATTGTCAATATAATAATAATCATTAATATTGTTATGTTACATATTACTGATTCAAATTAATACAGATGAGATATAGCTTAGATACTGATCAACTTATTATGTGTACTATAGTCTTATTGTCATTTTAAGTGTCAAGACAGTGAAGCATCACTGAATGAGAGAGATTCACAAACCCCTGCATGAGGGGGATGATTGATGACATGGGGAAACTTACCGTGCTCATTATAACCATAGAAGCATTCTCATACACATAACATACGTAGCAATTATTAATTGATGG
This sequence comes from Chondrilla cf. caribensis, assembly GCA_964020155.1. Classification (NCBI taxonomy): domain Eukaryota; kingdom Metazoa; phylum Porifera; class Demospongiae; order Chondrillida; family Chondrillidae; genus Chondrilla; species Chondrilla cf. caribensis. Next base: position 2,288,169 of record OZ026566.1, read on the forward strand.
CTTTGAGCTTCCTAACATTGCAGGTACACATGGCCAAGGTTACTGTACTGGAACACCAATTAACATGATTGGGATGTAACTACAAGCGTTAACATATTGATGACTTTGAACTAGGCTTATGGAAGGCACACACATGACCAACTCTGTGAAAAAAGACAATTATGTACGGAATAGTAGGCTAATTACAGTCACAGTCCTCGTGGACAATTTGTTAGTTGCCATTTAATTAATAATTGCAAAAGAATATGACAAAGACATGAAATGAATTCAATGCCCACACGTTGTAAACTCGTGATTGGACCAGAACATTAAAGTAAAATTTACAACAGTACTACAACCATTACAGTAATTGATGACATTCGGTTTTAGAGGATGAAAGGATAGGTTCGACCAATTCCGTGAAGGAAGACAACTTCTGTAACCCATAACAGGACAATCACAATTTTAGCCCTGGTAGATGTTTTTGTACTGACCATTGATCTCAATGGTAAGCATGGCATGATATTACAAATGAACCCAATTTCCTCATATTGTGCGTACACATGGTTTACATTACCGAGAGCATAAACAGGTTAAGACTACAAGCACTAACACTAATTGATGACTTGGTATTACAGAGGATTACAGGATTGAGCATGACCAGCACTGGGACAGAAGACTATTACCTTGTAGAATACAAATTACAGTCACGTTTGTGGAAGCTATGATGCCAAGTTACTAAGTTCTTTCAACTATTCCATGTGTCTCAATACTACATGTAACAGTGCTTTTGTATAATATAGTATCACTCAGAAGTAACAATATTAATGTAACTCTGCATAACATGCCTTACTGTTGTGTTCTGGAATTGTGGGTTATCTTATTATTATAATGGACACATCGAGTCATTACATGCTACATGTACATGTATGCAATTCATCAGTATCACACATATAATCATTGTATCTCTACCGAATATGGCAATACGATTGGTGAAAATCATTACTGCAAAATCAGCCTAAAGAATCCTGTTATGACCGAGTATACATCAAATTTGAAAGTGGCATTGAATGTCTGAGAATATTCACTAGACTAGGTGTGTTCTTAATATTAAAAAGCAAAGTTCACTATTTCACATGTCTAAAATCTTGGCATGGTATGTATTTACATACAACGGGAAACCCTTGTTAGACTTGCAAGGACCTATGATTATAGTGAGCCCTACCACCACCACCCACACCACTTTCTACCAATATGCTCCATACTGATGAACACTATACTATTATTCCTTTGTTATATATTCGGAATAGATTCACATCTGTGCAGGTATGACACACCACATCACAGACCGTACATCATTACCTCTGTGGTTCGAAAGCTATGTATGAAATAGGCAATTAAAGGCAAGGTCGAGACTATTGCTATGGCAACTATATGTAGGCCCTGCTATACGTAGCAGTACAAAATATAGAAGAGCATTATCATCAACCTTGGGACATCTGCATGACCAAGGCTGGTACATTGTAACATGTGTGAATTTTCTCTTAGCCTATACTACATAGGACAGATTAGTAGATGGAAACTCAGAGCTACTGAGCTTCAACAAGTTTTTTACAGATGATAAGGCTAAATTTCCACCACATTAAATTTTGGATAACCTGTTTCATTGCCGATATGCACCAGAGTTTATAACTATAACGTCTTGGGGACAGAAGTGAGTTTGAAAATTACATGTGCTGAAAGTTAAGACATTGATGCCGGATGTCTTATGAAGCCAACAAAATGTCCTTTTTGGGGCATCTACATCTCCATTTTAATGTAGCTCATATTCTCAAACAACTCAAACTCTCTCAAAAGTATGCAAAACATAGAAAAAAAAACAAAAGTGTGATCTTAAACTAGGATTGTTCAAACTGTGCTTCCAGTCTAATACAGATTGGAATACTATTATGACATCAATACAGCTCATATTTGCGGTGGCCATCTTGTAGGCAACCACAGGACTGATATGTCATACCTGGTTCAATTTCGAATCTCATGGTACAGTACATGCAAGCTAATATATATAACTGTGCTAATATAATGCGCTGCATGTAACACATACAATCTATGTACACACATGGCCGCAATGTCAATAACCATGGTTCATGAGCACTTCCCTTCATTCAGCAAACAGCATCTACAGGAATTAATTATATAATTGCTTCCTGTACATAAATTATGCATACTATGAATATAGTTAATTTTTCTATAAATAACAGAGCAAAAGATCAAATATCATAAATCTTCCAATATTCAGCCATTATACCTCAGCCAGATCTGATACCTATTCCAAGTTCTGAAGATATACCACGAAGGGGGAGACCTTGACTCAGTCTTGTGTATTTAAGGTGAGCGAGCACAAGTTTCCATCTCAATGTGCTGAATCGATAAAAGCATGTGTTGTGTTCGTGTTTATTAATATAAGAACATTATAATCACTTTAGCACATCTCTCAACATTATTATATTCACTAAAACATAATCCTAAAATATTTGGAAATATAATATTATTATAGTCTAATTAATTAATACAAGATACTGCAAATAGTAAAAAAGCATTTAATTTAACACTTGGATGGATTTCATGACATTATTAGTTCACATTAGCATGTCAATGGTCAATTTTCACACTTGGCATCATAATGTTTGCAGGTTGGATTGATTTATTGATCAATTCAATCCATTTTATATGGATGAAAAATTAACAACTACACATTAAATGAGAGAGATAAAAGACCCAAGTATATATAGAAGCTAGATCAAAGGTCACTCCATGCACAGGATGTATGTGTGTATAATATTATACATAAGATGCTAATAGTATTGCAATGGGCAATCCAAGAATAGAATGCTTGGAAAGTATTATTTGTGTGAAGTCAAATTTGCTTAAAACTAATTTACAAATGCATGAAATTGCCTAACATGATAATTATTCATTCGAACAGAATTCCATTTCATATTTTGCACACATATCAAAGACTTCCAGCATTAAAACAGTGAAATCACCCTTATTAAACTATATATTTTTGTAATCCATGAGACTATGTGTTGTTTTGACATAATATTAAAACCACTTCACCTATATTCAAACTCCCATTGTAGGTCCTACCATTCACAGCAAGTCCAAGTCATGATTGCCTACAAGTGGATAATTCTTTCGCTATTGTTGATGGCATGCTTGACAGTCACAGATGTGAGGGCAAATGTGTACACAGGGCAAATTATTGCAATTGTTGACAACAGTCCTGTTGTACAAGAGGCGGCATACTACCTATCCAACAAACATCCCACTGTATCACAAGTGGTCAAATGGCTTCCTAAAGATCCCAAAGATCCTGCTAAAGGTAGTAGTTTCAAACTAGTCGAATGGAATGAAGGGAGAAAGCAATTCCAAGAAGCTAAGATAGGAATACCTCCCACAGCTAAGCCGATAGAAAAACTACCAAAGGATGGCCGAATTCAGGTAGTTGGTCATGGTCGGAAAGATCCCAGTACAAGTAAAATTACCATGGGAGGACTGAGCCCAAAGGAATTAGCTAATGCTATCAAGTCCCTCCCTAGATCACCTGATCAAAAAGCCATCAAACGTATCAGTTTAGTGGGGTGCAGTGTGGGTGAATTGATTGATGATGGAACCAAATTTGTGGGAGACAAATTCCCTGAAACCTTACTTGCAGAATTGAAATCAGTTGCAGTAGAAGTGAGTTCTCGTAATGGTATTGTCGGCGTAGACTCTACTGGAAGAAAAGTATATGGCGAACAAACAGAAAGAGGGATTGTTTGGAGACCCAAAGAAGGAAATATCAAGAAAACAGTTGTGAAATATGATTCAAAGGATACTATACAAAGAAAAGACGAACAATTCAAAATTTCCAAGTATCGCGCACCTAAGCCATTAGCTCGTAGTTTAAAGAATACAGGAGGGAGTCTTGAATTAGAAGAGATACCAGAAGCAGGAGCAGCAGCACCAACAGAATATGTCACAATGTCCAATGATGACTTATTCAGTGTTGTGGACTCAGCTACTAGAGATTTATTTAAAAAGGTTAGTGTTCCTTCTGGCTGGGATGACCAAGTGGAAAACGAAAGATACGTTAGAACATATGATGAAAAGCCCGGGACAGAAAAGAGAATGAAATTGAAAATTCGAGAATTTAGCAGTTTCGATCAAATTACCAAAGAAATAAAACACTGGGGGGAGAAAGGATTCGAATATCCTGAATATGACAAAAAAGCCAAGGCATGGATGGATACAGACAGTACTGGTAACACAATGAGTGATAAATATGTATACTATCGCTATGGAGACTTTGTTTACAGCTTAAAGGTGCAGTCTAGAAAGAGAATAGGGGGAGAAGACATTGGAGGACATGGGAGACATCCAAGAGGCCTTGATTCTTTTTACACTTCTTTTGTTGGAGTGATTGAAAATGAAGATCCTACGAATCCTTCTGAATCCCGAAAGAACACTGGAGTGGAACTACACAAAGTTGGGAAGGCTTACGGCCATATCCAACCCAGCACAGATCAGAACTTCTTTTCTGATACTAGACAGTGGCTAAAAGGACAGCATGACACAATAGGAACAACAAAAGCAAATGCATTCAATGGAGAAACTGCAGTAGCCATGTTCATATGTGAAGCAATTCGTGACTATAGAATTCATCTTACCAACAAGCTCAGTTTGGATTTGAACTCACATGCACCAGCTTTTGACAGGAACAAATTCTTTAGTGGTCATCCATTAGCACGTGGCGGTGCGGCACCTTCCAGGAATAGTGGAATGCGTGATGAACTATGGACTGCAGACACAGGGGATTGGAAAAACTTCAAAGGACCGGCTATTAAGAAATTCATTGGGGCCGTTGTTGAGCAGTGGGCCGAAGCTGGGTATGAAGATTTACCAAAAAGGACAAGAAAGCGTCCTGCAAGCAGTGCAACAAAAGAATCAATATCACCTGCCAAGCGTTTGAAATTACAAGAAGGTTTCAAGGAAAGCATTACAAAAGCAATGGAAGCAGATGTTACAACTGGTTCCGATCTCATTAAAGACACAATAAAAATAGCAGGTCCGCTGTTCGAAGGACCATACGATGCTAGAGAAGTTGGAGAACCACAGACAGAATCTGTTCAGAGTGAGGTGAACGAGTACCAGGGGGCCGAAGACCTCAGTTTGCCCTTGAGAGTGTCGCATGCCATGTTGAGGGATCAGCTCTATATCAGTAAAGAAATTGGTGATGATGTCAAAGCAGAGGAAACTGGCAGTGGAAAAACATATGAAATCGATGAAGAGTCTATCACTGTGGAGGGAAAGAAGGTTACCTATGAAATATATGAACCTTCAGATCCGTCCTCCCGCCAAACAAAGGAAACAGAATTAGACGAATCGAAAATGACTTCAAAAGATGTGATGGACGAAATGCACAAGCAAGCTATGGGCCTTCAGGGTGAAGGAATTAAAGGAAAGATTAATAAAGGCCTTGCCATCTACGGTACAGTAATGGGAATAAAGGGAACAGTGGAGGCTTTTGAAAGGGGAGATGTGACACACGGCATGATAAACTTGGCACAAACACTTCATGGCATTGGAGAGTTGAGTGGTATAAATCAGAAAATATACAAAGCTGCAGGTAAAGCTGTTGGGAGGATAGCCAGTAAGGCTATTGGCAGAGTTAGTGAAGCGGTGGGCACTGCCTTAGGTGAGAATGCTGGCAAGCTACTTGCTCATGAAGGAGGTGAGCTATTGTCTACAGTAGGGGAAGTTGGAGAACTAGCAGAAGATATACCCATCATAGGCACTGCTTTTGGTATCTACAACATCTATGAAGATCTGCAACAGCACACCGCTATTGGATATGTTGACGCTGGCCTTGACACATTAATCACTGTGTTGGGTCTGTTGGGACCAGAAGCCGAACCATTTGTGATTGCATTGACTATAATTCGTATGGGAATTGACAGCTTTTATAACGACATCAAAAAGGAATTGGATTCCCTTCCTCCAGGGGCTAGCACTGGACAGAAGGTTGTAGCAGTTTTAAAAGGCATAGGAGAAGCCATTCTTGACATTTACGACACCGTTACAGGAGGCATTTGGTCGGCTCCCTTCAAGGCAGCAAAGTTGGACAGAGAATACGCAAAGAACCAGCAGTTCCTCGGACAAGTATCTGATTATCACAATTACTATAAAGTATCCCGATGCAGTGGTTCATCAGCCATCAATTTTGCAGGTGCAGCTGATTCTTGGAATGGAGGAAGCATAAACTTTGCTCTTCAAGAAGGAGGAAGAAGGGGATATCTCACAATGACGAGCACTAATCAGAACGGACAAGAAGTACATCACAGTCAATACATAAATTTTGGAATCAAGGTGACAGACATTGTCATGGGTATCGGTGAATCCCATACTGTCAATTTCAAAGAGCAATCTGTAAAAGTACTGTGGGTTATACCTGCTGACAAAAAGAAGATTATATCTGGATTGCAGGGTGACAGGTCTTCGTTGCATGGAGAATATTATGGAAATAGTGACAATAACAACTTTTTTGCTGTTCAAAAACTACCAAAAAACTTGAAGTATGGCCTTTCCGATTATCACTATGTTGTTAAGGGGAAAGGTGGAAATGATGCATTTTATCTTGGACCACAACACACCTATGTCGAAGGAAACCAAGGATCTGACACTTACTTTCTTGACGGTGCTTCTTCCCACGTAACACTGAACAATTATGACTCAGAAGGTACAGAAGATTTCATGGTAATCCCAAAGACTTTCAAGCAACTTTCCTTCTCTCTGTCTGGAAATGATGTTATAATCACTTCTGGATCAGTGTTTAAAGTAACAATAAAGAATTGGTTCAGTGCTTCCAGCTATCAGCACTTGGTGTTCAAAACATCTGACGCAGTGTCATTTCGTATTGAGAAACGGTCTGGTAGAATTCAAGCAGTGCCATATGCTCTAAGTGGAGCGGGAAGCAAGTCTTTTGTGTGGTTCAACCCTGCTTGGTCTGGTTATAACGAGGTCACTGAGCTGATTGGTTCAGACTATGATGATTTTTTGTATGGAAATGATAAGAATAATGTGATTGTTCCTGGTAAGGGTGAAGATTTCATTCAGGGTAACGATGGAGCAGACACTTACAATATGCAATTTGCAGAAGGTGATGATACCATTTACAATGGTGCATCGGACAGTCAAATGGACACCATCATATTTCCTGCTAATGCAAATGTCATCAATGTTCGACGCTCGACCAATAACTTGATCGTTAGTACAGGGGGTTATGAACTGACAGTCCTAAGTTGGTTCAAAGGTGAATTTTACCAGCATGCCATGATATATACTAAAGACCACATCATTATGGAGATTCGGTACGATGCGACAGCAAACACTGTAAGATTGGTCCCCACTCTACTGGAATTGGTTGCACCTCAGAATAGTGTCAACTTGATGACAAACAGCATATTAAGGCAAATTACCTCAGTAGTAGGGAATAGCAATCCTAACACAATAAGCGGTAACAACCTCAACAACTATTTGACAGGAGGAGGGGGTAAAGACGTTCTTACTGGGGGAGAAGGCATGGATACTTATGTTGTCAAGAAATCTACACATGGCAGAAAGCGAAGAGGAGCTCGTTATGTGAAGGAGGTCTCTATGCTCACTTTTGATGAGTCAATCAATTCTGATAATTTCCCTTCATCTCTGACGTTTCCCTACAGTCCTTCACATGTTCAGAAACGGTATGCCTCACAGTCCTCCCAAACCGATATTCATAATTATGCTTTGGACAAGAGAGATGACTTGTTGCTATACGAAACTACATTTGCTGATATATCTCTTCACATAGAGGGACAAAATTTAAGACTGACATCTAAAACCTCTCCTGAACTTAATACAGTCTTGAGAAATTGGTTTATGGGACCATATTATCAGCATCTGATTGTTCGGTCACAAGATGGCATAGCATTCACACTTCCATTGAATACCACGTTTGCGAAAATAACAGCATTAGTGATAGACAAATCCAAATCAAAGACACCCACCACAATTGACCTCTTGGGCTCAGATTTTCTTACAGTGGAACGTGTTATCGGATCTCCACAAAGAGATGACATAACAGGAAATCATATTGACAACTACATTGATCCCAGAGCAGGTGGGGGCAGCATGAGAGGGAACAATGGAAGCGACACTTATGTACTCAAACCAGGATACGGCCATTATGACATTTACAATGAAGCAGTGGACAATGTTGCTGATACCTTGCTATTTAATGTCAACTACAGCCAAATTTCTGTCACCACGGATGCCCATTCTGTTACTGTGCGGTACACCGATACTGTTGATAGCACAAAATCATTTTCAGCAAGATTGATGACTTACGTGACTAACAAGACTGCTCGTCATCTCACCATAGTGTCGAGCGATGGAATTACATTTGTTATCTCGCCAGTGGATTCCTTCACTCCTGTGGTAATTGCCATCAATAAGGTCAGTCAGTATGAAGCGAGTGGACAACCTATCCATCTTGGAACAACTCAGGAATATAGTGAAGTGAGGACTGTGTATGGTACCAAATCGCATGCAAACAACATCACAGGAAATGACAAACGAAACACTATTGTTGGCGGAGACCGTGATGACTTTCTCAATGGTGGAGATGGTAATGACATATTGAAGGGGGGAGGAGGGAACAATGATCTAATTGGAGGACCAGGAAATGATACCTTGAGTGGAGGGAGTGGAAATGATGTACTGGATGGAGGACCTGGAAATGATATACTATCTCCTGGAGGTGGGGACAACTTCATTGACGGCGGAGATGGAGACGATACGCTCCTATATGCTGGGGAGCCTTTCAATGAAACTGGTATCTATATGGACCTCAACAGCGGATTTTGTCAACATGGATATGGACATGATGAGATCCATCGGGTGGAGAATGTCTACGGTACACCTTACAATGACATTATGATCAGTGCTGGATTTGCTGACAATGTTCTCAATGGTAGAGAAGGAAATGACACACTTATTGCTTATGATGGCTATGACATACTGATTGGAGGTGAAGGGAAAGATGCCTACAACCTGGTGGAAGCCTCAGGAACAAAAGTAATCATGAACTATGCAAGAGACAGAGTAATGGACTCCATAGACCTGTCCTTTGTTGCATCCAAAAAGATGCGCTATGAAAGACATGCTGATGACCTCGTCATTCGCCTTGTCTCCTCATTCTATACCAACCCTGACGCTCAACTCTTTCCTGGGTGTAACGATACAATTCCAAGATTAGTTATATTGCATCCACCATCAAGGAATGTTACCTTTTGCGAGACGTACAATCCACTCTCACCAACTGTAATCCTGAAGGACTGGTTTATAGGCGACGACAACCGCCACCTTGTCATCACAGCTTCTGATTGTACCCTTGATGGAGCTTTCTTGGGACAACAGCCGGTCAGGGTTTTTTGCAATGATTTTGGAAGTGTTACTACTGGCACTCCAACATCCGTTATAATATCATAGTTTACAAAAACATGCTTTCTTATAATCTCATTCGCAGCAGTACATTATAAGTCATCATTATAATCAGACTAACCAGTAGTGTTATCCATTTCATATAACCATTCAATGTACCCATTGATATAATTATACTAAATTAATGGTAATCTATAGATGCACACTAATTATGAATACTGTATTATCACATTGAACAAATTCACGAATGGCTTCCCAGTTTCATAACCGATAACACTCTTATAATAATCTTGGCAAGTTATTGATATAAACCACTATCGTGTCCCAAACTCACAAATAGATACAGCAGGTATTAACATCATACATAATATTATAAGGGATATGACAAAATATTGTGCAACTATACGGTATTCAGTATGAGAGAGGTGGTCTTATATCATTGATTTATTGACCACTTAGTAGATCCCATGCGGAGACAGCTAAAACATAATGTGTGTGATGTAAAGCTTTCTCTTGAAAGGAACCATCATCCTCACCATAATCTTAAACCTTGATTCAGAAGTTGTATAAAACTTCTGAAATGATGTGGGAATTTGTTAATTTTGGTATCATGCAAATT
>OZ026566.1:2308288-2428288 GCA_964020155.1 Chondrilla cf. caribensis
TTAATTACTATTAATTACCCAACAATACTACAAACTTAATATAGTCAACCATGTGTAAAAATATGCTGCAGGTTTACATAGTGTGCACACATCATGTTGAGTGTCCAATAGATACCCATTTACACTCATATCTGCACATATGTACGTATTTACTTATATACATAAATATACATACTTGTATACTAGCACGGTGTGAGAGATCAAAGGGAAAGGTGTGCACACAGTGTATAGATTATCTATGGTGACACCAATCAACACTGTTGGAGAGTCCACTGATCCAGTTTGCTTGGGAAAACTACTACTCTATCAACTTGTATTATTTATTAAATTTTAGCAGCCAAAATAAAACTAGTCACATACAATGCTACACTATAACCCAGGATACAGCTACAGCTACGGTGTGTGTACTACGTGTGCTACCAGTTAAAAATGCACATGAACTTACACTGCTTCCCCTGTGACGACCACTTTGCGATCTATTATCTGAGTTCACTCTTCTGTTAGTAGTACCTTGTAAAAATGTTACCAAGCTTTGCAAACCGTCAGTAAACAGATCGAGGACTTTCATAACTTTAGTAAAGACCCTCAATGGTAGTGGAGGTTGTATATTTGGGGCCACAAACTCAGGGGTTTTGCCTGTAAAGAGCTTCACTGGAATGGCAACGATAACATGGATGACAAGGGAAAATATGGTACACACTATGAATTCGTAGAGAAAAACTACGAAGGAGGCTGTGGAAGAAGTAGGAGATACACATAGGTAGAGTATAAACTCCTTTTGGATAATGTCTGATAATTGACTTACCAAATAATAAAAAAATTAACAAGACGATAACCAATAGGGCAATGATCACTCCAAAAATCCAAAATATTCCTGAAGGATGGAACAAGGTTGGTCCCATTATAACTGATACTGACAAGGTGGGTCTCATTACAACTGATACTAACACGGTGGGTCCCATTATAACTGATACTGTTGTAGTACACTACGTATATTTGCTTAATGTACTGGAAAAATTGTGGATGAACATCATATTCACAATCAAATCAAAGCAAATAGCCTCGTAAAGCATCGTTAGTAGTTCATATAATAATTCTACTAGAGATGCACCAATATAGGATTTGAAAAACAATAGAATAGGACCAATGTAGCCTGATACCTAGAGCTGTCCAATATTATGTACACAAGATTGCTAGTATGTGAATTAGTTCCAAGGAGCCTAAACACGTTACCAGAAATGCATACCAAGCCATAGCATGTTTAAGGTTTGGCCCTAGACTATGTACATATGCATGTATGCTGCCAGGTGTAGTGCAACTCTCTATGATATAACAGAGTATGTATTATTATCAGTCTAAAGACCCCATCACAAACTACCCACTCTTCCGTGTATGTTAACGTTGGGGATATCATAGTACTCACCAGACCAAATTCCAGAGGATATTTCTCTTTCTTGTCTATTGCCTTTGGTATTAATTTCATCTCTGCTCTCGAAGGTATCCCCGGCTTCCTTGCCACGACTCAAATATTCTTTTCTACTGTCCTTCTTCACTAACAAGGGTTCCTCCTCGTCCTTAATGATATTGCTACCAGGATCAGGTTCCTTCGGTACCGAGTAAAACCAGAGCCACATCGCAAATAGACAACATGCCACTATCAGGACCAAACTGAACGGACCAAAAGTAGCATTGGTATTATGTTGGCGAGTTTTCGCACGCATATGTTCAATCATCTTCGCGCGAGTGGTTCTGGAAGCCATTTTGAGATCATTGCGTAATTCACCAAGTGGCGGGCCAGACTTCGCCCTGTATTCAAAATGCCTGCAAAGAAGCGAAATGTTGAAGGCACTGATGGAATAGCCCCATCAAAACCAAAGAAGGGTAAAAAGCCTAAACCTTATAAAATGCCTCCTCCCCTTCCAAAGGGCGAGATTTTTACTGCGTTGGACAAATCTCAATGGAAAACTGATGTGTCTGTGGGTAAAGGAGGATTTGGAGAAATATACTCAACAGGTATAAATGTGGATGAACAGAAATATGTCACTTTTCTAAGTGTTCGTCATGCTGCCTTAGTTGCATAAAACTACTGTAGGGATGTTGAATTTACACTGGTCTGCAAACTTAGTTGCCATTTTTTATACTTATTGTACACAAATACTTGTAAAGGTACCTTATGTATTACATATCGTTCAGTACATATAAAATGTTTCATTCTATTAGTGCCAGTTGGTGGTAAACACAAAGGAGATTTCGTCATGAAAGTGGTGAGTATTCTAAGTATTATATATGCGTGTATGTACGTATATGGTGCATGTGTGTGTTATACGTATGTTTGTAAGCGTATAGTGTGTGTGTGTGTGTGTGTGTGTGTGTGTGTGTGTGTGTGTGTGTTTTCTCAATGAATGTGTCAAATCAATTTTCTCCATTGCCATTTTTTAGGAACCATTCGAAAATGGACCCTTGTTTTCTGAATTGGCATTTTACCAAAGGGTGGCTAAAGAAGAAAAAAGTGAGTCAATGGTGACCACCCCACTTGTGTCACCGATCACATGTCCTCATTCATGTTGAGTGTCATTCTACCCTAATCTAATAATTTTCGATACACATCGTATAGAACTGCTCTATATTCGAATAACCACATTCCAATTGCTTGGTTAATAATTCTGGTATATTCTTCTAAAATATAATATTTTCTTGTTCCATAGTATTGTGCCACTATTGAGAACCCTTTTGTTTTGTAATTGGCCAAACACTTACTTTTTATGTCACAATAATTATAATAATAGCATAAAAATGCTATACTCAATTTTATGTATCTAATAATTGAGTGTTATTGTAGAAATGATTTCCCATGTCGAATTATCAAGAGGGAATCGTCTTTAGGACAAATAACACACGTCAGGTTAATAATTAAATGGTCATTTTCTGGTTTTCATCCACATGGGCTATTTGTTATTATAGGCCTGAAGATTCGATCCTTTTCTGCCTTTTTGAATGTAACAATTTGTAGAAATTTCAATTGTATATGTACGTACGTGTGTTCCCCATTATCAAGCATACTAATTGTGGACTGTTTTCGTTTACTGTAATGTGTGGTACGTATCTCTCTGATAGTATCATCCTGGAAGAAGACATCTGGTCTGGACTATTTGGCTGTCCCCAGGTATGTGGCATCGGGCAACCATCAGTATCAGGCGACCAAATACAGATTCATGATCATGGACCGCTATGGGGATGATGTGGAAAAATTGTTCTGTGAACATGGGAGAAGGTTCGAGATAAAGACTGTGTGTACCTTGGCACTTAGACTGGTTAGTACTGAGAAATCCAGGGTGGTACAAAAACTGTGTGTGAGTCCCTTAAACTACTATGTTTGTTGCAGTTGGAAGCACTGGAATTCATACATTCTGAAGAATATGTACATGCCGATATAAAAGGATCTAATTTACTACTTGGATACAAACACCCTGAACAAGTATGTACATGCATACATACATGCAGATGTACTACATATTATTATTAAAGTAATTTACGTGGGTGTACATGCATACATTTGTAGTCATTTATCTTATAAAATTGATACCTGCCGTTGTATGTACGTATGTTAGGTGTATTTGGTAGACTACGGGTTAGCTCAACGCTACACTTCAGATGGTAAGCACAGGTCCTATGATGAAGACAAGAGAAGAGCTCACGATGGTACTATTGAGTTCACCAGTAGAGATGCTCACAAAGGAGTCAGTGAGTACTTCTTGTTAAATGTGTGAATGTGTGGTCGTACGTCTTATTATTTTGGGTTGGATAGAACTTTTCAGTTGTTCAAAACACTTAGAATAGTGGTTTAAAATATATATATATATTATACTTCTTCACGGGATGATTGGACCTTGAACATTCATACTGGATGGCTCGTAGTATCTGCAAGTGGCCACCTATCTGAGCCCCCCTCCCCAGGTATAAACAAGAACACTTACCTAACCTCATCTCCAACAGTGTACTCCTTTAAACTGTGATACTATGTATTGGTGTCTGTATACACCCTGCTGTACACTGTAGGGCCATCTCGCAGAGGAGATTTGGAGATTCTAGGATACTGTCTAGTACAGTGGGCATCGGGTACCTTGCCATGGATGGGCAGACTTGATGATTGTGATTATGTAGCTCAAGAAAAAACCAAGTACGTATAAGTTATTCATTGGTATGTGCATACACAAGCGTGTATGTATGTGCATGCGTGCGTGTGTACCTCATATTTAGGGTGTATGAAGTTCTATAAACACACATACGTTCGATCCTACATGTGGTATAGTAATACCTACATGTAAGTGTGAGAACCTATGTGTACATGGTATACTGTACCTACATACATATACGCAGATGTGCTCCATGTATGAACCTACATGTACATAGTATGTGTACCTACATGTTTAGTAATATATCATGTATGAGCCTACATGTACATAGTATGTGTACCTACATGTTTAGTAATATATCATGTATGAGCCTACATGTGGTATAGTAATACATGTATACACATTGTGACATATGAGCCTAAACATTGCACTGTGTATGTTCACAGTTTTATAAGGGTGTACATAAATAAAGGCTGGTCATGTATGCCTTCCACCATACAAGTTGAAGTCCTTGCTCTGGTCACTCTAATGATGATACCGTAGGTCTACCTGGTTCTGAGTAGTAGGAATGTACACGATACACTTTGCACGTGATTGAATCCTTTCCTCTCCATGCTACAGAGCCATGTCCAATTTAAAGGATTTCTTGAAGAAATGTTTTGGGTCGGATCACCCTCCAAAGTGCCTTCTCAAGTACTGGGAGATGATTAAAGGGTTGGGCTACGAGGACAAACCCAAATACGTGGAGCTGCGTACGATATTCATTGATGAACTGAAAAGCAATGGAATGAAAGATGACAATAAAAGTCTTGACTGGCATGCTACCAAGAAGGGGAAAACACCTAAGAAGGGAAAGTCCCCTATGGCCTTGAAAAAGGTGACATTTGATACTCCACCTTGGTTGACAATGTAAAGTTGTTGGGTGTGTTGATAGAACTGAATGAAGCATTGAATTTTGTTACTTTTAAAAAATTGACATCACAAATTAATAACAGTTCTTATTTACAATTCAGCAACTCTCCTTCCTATACTGTGTGTACATACCTATGTGTTTATTGCTGGTAACCTTGATTTTATGTGCACGTAGAGCCCCACACCTGTGCTGAAGATAAAGCCAATACAAATTAAGGAGGTTGTAGAAAAAGACCAAAAGCTTGTGGAGCCTAGAGTAGATCCAGGAAAGAAGGTTTCTTCAACAAAAATGAAAGGAAAGAAAACCTCTGAGGCAAAGCCTGTGAAGACGAGTAAAGTGCTTCCCAGTGTACAGAGCCCGCCCACAGAACGCAGGGTATGCTATTCTTCATGGGTTACCGTGGGATGGTTACTATGGTGATAAATGATGACAAGTAAAAGCATACAAAATATTCCCATTGTTACAATATCCTGCCAACACCGGCATGATGACAACTACCATGTGTATGTGTAGCATGTTCTTTGGAGCACTGCTGATCCATCATAGGAGACCGTACTCCCTAGAAATATGCAACTAGTGTATGAGGTACATTAGTATAGTGTGGAGCTGATTTATGACATTCTTCAATATTTGTGAATAAAGTTTCAGGGTGGGATTTCCCCATGTGTTGGAGGGTGGGGTGAATTTCCCACTTGTAAACAACGTCCCACTGGTGTAATAATACCTACTGCAGTGTTCACCCCTATTTCTTATAGCATATCACCCCAATACACCTTCACTGCTGAAGGAATACTCCAAAATCTTCAAGAAACAGTGTTCAGTTGTTAGGTGAAGTCATACAATTGATCTGACATGGGACATAGACTTCATTTGGATGAGACCAATATGTTAAGATATCTATATTATGATACCTACATCACAACACCAGTGTGCTGGTACACCAACCCCAATATCCCTCAATGTTTCTTGGGAGAACACTGTGTTTAGTCCTTTAGTCCTTTAGTCCTTTGTACAATATTGATTGCTGTGTATTATCATTAATCCTTGCTAGTTGAGGAAGCGACAACCTGTGTCTTATGTGGAAGAAGATACGCCTCCGAAAAGACGCTAGATTGCACAGTGTATTTTGTATTATTGCATGCTGAACTGTAAAAGTACATGAATATTGTGATATTATGATAACGTTTTAATTAATGTAATTCTGTCACTCCGATGTAACCGAATGTGTTTATTGAATGTGCACTTATATAACTGGTACCAATGCACTATTTTGGATGACAATTCATCTCCCCCGGTTCCAACACCTGCATATCTACGCACAGAGAGACTGTTGGAATGTGTAGCAAACAGGTATTTTGATAAAACTGCAATGTTTTTTGAGGATTGGAGAGTGGCTTGATCATGTGCATAATATTATAATAGTGACAGTACCCAAAGGTCATCCTCCATGTTGTATGCAGTAGATCTAGACTGTGAAAAGGTTATAATTGTCAACTACAGTTTGAGCATTCCTGTTGAACTGCAGAAGAGAAATACAACAGAATCAACAACCAAGCAATGGTTGCCAACTCATTCAAGGACCACCTGGACCGCCTGGTCCTCCGGGAACATTCTCCCTATCTTACACTGAAGTCAAAGAGGTCAAGAAAGACATACAACTGGAACTAGAGGAGAACATCATGAAGAAAGTCAACCAGACCCTCAGCTACAACAAGGACCTTCCAAACTGTCATCCTGAGCTCGCTAGGACATTTGCCTACCCCGCTGAGTCATGCCGACAGATCTATGACTGTAACCGTCTCTCACCATCTGGAAGATACTGGATCAAGACCACAGACAATGATGGCCATCACATCCAACAGATATTCTGTGAAATGGAGGTTCAGTACAACGGAATAAGAGGAGGTTGGACAAGAGTAGCGTACATCAACATGACTGAAGATGGAGCACAATGTCCTACATCTCTAAGAATAGTATCATCTCCAAAGAAGCTTTGTGGAAAAGTAGCTTATGATGTGGCCAACTGTTCTTCATTCACCTTTCCTACTGAAGGGATGCGATACAGTAAGATTTGTGGACAAGCAGTGGGGTACCAGTATTATTCGATGGATGCATTCCATGGACCACAGGATATCAACTCCTACTACGTCGATGGCATGTCTATAACATATGGATCTCCTAGAAAGCACGTATGGACCTATGCTGTGGGACTCTCTGATGACCACAACTACAATGGTGACTATAACTGCCCATGCATGTGCCAAGTACCCAGGACCAGCTTCTCCTTCATTTGTTGGGGATCACTACTATTGTGAGGCGGGGAACACTGGAGCATATGAGAACACTTTGTACATGAATGACCCTCTGTGGGACGGAGAGGGTTGTGGTACTGGTAACAACTGCTGTACACAACCTGGAATGCCCTGGTTCTGTCGTACTCTACCACAGGAAGTAGAAGGGGACATTGAAGTGCATCTGTGTGCAAATCAATGGAGTGAAGAACTTTACCTTGAACGTCTGGAGATTTACATTCAGTAACATATTGTAAAAATCCTTGCAATACACAGTAAAAATATTATGATCTTAACACGTTATGATTTAGTCAACCACATGTGCATACATTGTAATGATGCTGATAATACATCCAGTGAGATCATATCTAACTTGTGTATTGTACATAACATATTATACATTCACTGGGAGATATCCACACACACAATGTACACAGTTGATATAGCAACCATGCATGACGTTAGGCTGAGCCAAATGCATGGTGTGTGACATGATGTGTAGCTAACTCTCACCAGTGAAGTACCACATCCAAACCTGGAGAGCTAGAGCCTTGAACTGCAGTATAGACAGACACTAGGCGGTCACAGTGCCCAGTTTGTGTCTACTGTAGTTAGCCTAAACAATTACAATCAATTAATTTTGAAACAGGGTTTAAATGATTGATTGTGAACTGAAACCTGCTAAGTGACATATTATTATAAAGAAACAGTTGGCACTGTGGCTCTTAAGGTTGGACAAGAATCGCATAAATCAACATGACTGAAGATGGAGCACAGTGCCCTAAATTGTTAAGACAGATTACATCTCCAAAGAAGCTATGTGGCAGGACTATAATAAATCGTGGTAGCTGTTCATCAATTACCTTTTCCACTCTTGGAATGACATACAACAGAGTCTGTGGACAAGCTATTGGGTACCAAAAAGGAACACCAGATGGTTTCCTACCACCTGATGACATTAACACATATTATGTTGATGGTTTTTCAATAACATACGGATCTCCTAGGAAGCACACATGGACCTATGCCGGGGGTGTCTTGGATAATGCCAATTACCATTCATGAAATTGCCCATGTGCCAAGTACCCAAGACCAGCTCCTCCTGTGTTTGTGGAGAACAATTACTATTGCAAGTCAGGAAACACTGGAGGCTTGAATTTCTGTCCTATTTATGTAAACGACCCTCTATGGGATGGAGAGGGTTGTGGTACTGGTAACAACTGCTGTGCACAACCTGGAATGCCCTGGTTCTGTCGTACTCTACCACAGGAAGTGGAGGGGGACATTGAAGTGCGTCTGTGTGCTGATGAAGCCTATTACGATAAGGACATGTTTCTGGAACTTCTGGAGATTTATATTCGGTGAATTTATGTATGTACACAATAGTCTGAGGCCACACTCACTGTTATCCCTGCATACATACACAACACATTGTTCTCTATTACAGCACTGTAGGACTCTAGTAGATTTGCTTCAATGATCCATGTCACATCAAACCATTCAATATCAGTCACAATCTTAATTATTTAGCATGTTTGTAAACTTGAAATCAAGCTGAATCGTTATAACAATCATAATAAAACATTTAAAAATGATGAAGGATGAAGGGATAACAAGTAGATAAAGTGATAGAACAAGGTAGGGATGAGTGAAATGAGAAGACCGTCGGAGTGAGCAGCATGTCGGAATGAGAAGACTGTTGGAATAGAACAATCCCTATATCAACAGCAGTAATTGCTCATGCAAAACACAGTATACTGTCTGCAGCTGTTGATATAGGAATTTTTATATTCGGACAGTACATACATACCAATATACCGACATACCTGAGGTACATGTACACACAATACTACCAACCTGAGGTACATGTACACGCAATACTACCAACCTGACGTACATGTACACACAATACCATCACATAGTTGCCAACTGTCCCGAATCATCCGGGACATTCACGGATTTTTTCAGTGGTAACATGTCCCGTACGGATTGGTGAAATGTCCCGGATTTATCAACAGTAAACCATAGGGTGCAAAATCCGATTGTCTTCATTCAAATCGTCTTTAGAAGTGCCATAATAATCGACAAACAAGCGATTCGATTCTGTCTAGCTGTTTCATCGTCATTAGTCATTCTCTAGTAGAAGGAATATTTAGTCTGTTCGATGTTCGTTCGACAATGTTCGGCGATCAATGCGACAATTTTAAAGCTCTTGGAAAGACTTGCGCAGGTTCTTCGTCGTCAATTCATCAATGTAACGAGGTAAAAACTCAACATTACATTCCTATGGAGAATAACATCCAGATATCCCTCAAAAATCGCGGCTTTTCAATTCGCCCGTGCGTTGGCAGCCATTTGCAATATGACGTCATAAACTGGCTGATTATGTTCCTCCATAGATAGTAGAGAAAAACCTATGGTTCTTCATACTCATCTACATTTGTGATACAATCAATGAATTATTTCATACTAAATGCAATATGATATTCAGCAAGGCTCAAGACTACTTTCACAGCTATTTATCAAGCACAAGCAATGATACTAAACCTGCATATATATATATATATATATATATATATATATATATAGCTAATCGTTGAGCCATTTTGGCCACAGCCCATATGGGTACGGTACGGTAGATACATAAGTGTCCCTGAAGGTAAGTTTCAAAGGTTGGCAACTATGCCATCAACCTGAGGTACATGTACAAACAGTACTACCAACCTGAGGTACATGTACAAACAGTACTACCAACCTGAGGTACATGTACACACAATACCACCAACCTGAGGTACATGTACAAACAGTACTACCAACCTGGGAACTGAAACGGTGAACAAGGTTGTAACAAATGTAGCAACTATGTTTATACAAGCTTCTACAGCCTCATAGGCAACTCCAGCAACACCTTAATACCAGCTAATATACACAAGCTTGTATAACCTTGAAGGATGGATATGTAAAAGGTTGTGTGGAGGTGAGGACAAAGTTGAAACTTCCATATGGGATAACACTTCCACTCACAGTGATAATCTCTTAACACGGAGTTTCCTTTTCATCAAAGTTCGTTTATACATATGTAGCTTCAAAGACCTAACACTTAAACTAAAACCAGTAAACAATTCATTCCTCGGCCAACCGCACACTCAAATCTAAGCAACTTGGAAACACAGTACACAACTAGCTCTTCTGTGACCAGGACATGAATAGTTGCTACAACTATGGATCCTCCGACAAGTATCTCGAGCTCCCGGTTCACGATCAGGCATGGACACCAGTAACTGTAGTGGTGATATAAGTTCGAGTGATAATATACATGTACATTCAATGAACACCAATGCTTTGTACATTAGAAATCAATAACAATGCAAAGTAGGACAAATCTATCATAATCATGCAATCAGTCATACCTTCATTCCAATTAAAATTAATAAATATGCTTTATTCTGCATGGATTTTGAATACTAAAATTGAATATTTACACAATTTCATGATGTTATCGTATACAAAGGAACTAGGTATTTTCACCATTTTATTATATGATTGTGCAATAATGCACGCCTTTTTCACTGGCTGCATTAATTTTATTCATACTACATAATGCAGCCACATAATTATATTCATTTTAAACAGAACAATAAAGAGAAGTGGATATGCTTGTACTGCACATACATGCACCATTCAACTTTGCCTAATATCCCTTGCATCAGTTCAATCAGAGCACGTTCAAACTGCCACATTTGCTGCAGACATTGTCATCAACACATGAAATGCGTAAAATGAACAACTGTTATGATAACAACAAAATTACAAAGATAATGAGAGATACATCAATCACAGATGTAATTCCTCCTCCACTAGGTTCTGCTTGGAAGAACTGATAAATGGACTTGCTCCCAGACTGTACCTTCCATGAAGAGGAGTTATAGTGCTATGCTGTTTTCCTGAGGAATGTCTTTCTTCTTGTACTGTCTAACCAGTCTCTCCCAAGCTGGAATGATGTAGAATATGATAGTACAGAGACTCTGGATCATGGCATGATAACAAGTGTGTGTGTGTGTGTGTGTGTGTGTGTGTGTGTGTGTGTGTGTGTGTGTGTGTGTGTGTGGTGTGTATGTGTGTGTGGTGTGTGTGTGTGTGCGTGTGTGTATGTGCGCATGTGTGTGTGTCTTAGTGAACAGTGTACATGTACAATTACATACTGGGGTAGAATGGGAATAATCATAGTAAAGTACATGTGACAATGTTTATTTCATGTTAAGAGGTGTAAAGTCATAATTATACACTCTTGTATCCGGGGTGGATCAAAGGAAAAACTGTGCATACATAAGCCATGTAGCACAGGTCAGTGATACAGTACAGGTCACCAGACAGGTTTCATTGTTAGGATTAATTGCGTGAGAACGAGGCAGGAAATTAGTAAACACATTTCTATTGCATATAATATGTTGTATTGGACTATGCGCATATTTGCTGTATAAATTTTCTATCAATCACCACGCCAGGATACAAGATAGTTATATCCTGCCTAGGTGTGCTGCAGCAGATAAAGTGCTAACAGATTACCTCGGGCTTCGCCCTTGGTAATCAATTAGCACTTTATATCTGCTACAGCACACCTAGGCAGGATATAACCATTACATACATTACATACAATTATACATAAACAACTGAAAATTACCCATTGGCAAAGTCATAAACTGAATTTTACATTAAAATGTTACATGGTTGAGATCATATGCATGTGTGTGATATCATGACAGTGGTAATGCTCACAACTACACTATGGTGTGTACGTGACCACAGAGGAGGAGTGAATAACAGACTGTGTAGGCTGGCACTAGGATGTCCTTTGAGTCTTGAATGTGGTACGTGAGACATGAAAAAAAAAGCTATGATATGGACCAATAATAGGTCTTTGAAGGTCCATTGTACAAGACTGAGGGGGATCAAAGTGTAGCTACAGTTACTGTCTTCATTCCACTGTACACCTGGGATCGCACGTTTCAGATTAAACAGCTGTACGTAACTGCTCATTGAACATGTCTATACAAGGACAGCTAGGATGTCATGTTCTACAAAAGTGAGGGGGATTGAGGTGGAGCTAACATCACTGCCGGGTACACCTGTTGCTATTCCTTCTTTGAGTAGAAATGAGGTGACAAATTATAATAATAGTAATATTTGATTTCTGTACAAACCTGCTGAAAATACATCTTTGTGATCGGCTATGCAAACTAACCTCACCAACTGAGCACACAACACAACAGACTCCTCTTGGTGATCAGGACATGAATATTTGCCTGGCTCTAGCCATTCACCCTCCCACATGCACCTCCTGCATAGACGTCCACATGTTTGGCATTCATGAAAATACCATTCAATATTCTCCAGAGGTTGGCCTTTCTACAAGACTTCATAAGAGAGGTTGAGATGGAGCAACAGTTACTATTATCATTCCACTGAACACTTGCTTGTTCTTACATTACACCAGTTAGCAACTGTACGTAATTATTCCATCAACATGTCTAGGACAGCTGGGAAGTCATGTTTTACAAGAGTGAGGGGGATTGAGGTGGAGCAATATGGTTTTCATTATCATTCCACTGCACTCCTGGTCCAGGACCTGTTTGTCCTTACCAACCCAGCAATCAGTACTCACTTTGTACGGTTAATCACATTTTTATCCTCTCAATATTGTGTCATAATGTATCCAGTTAACCACATGTCTAGCCCACGGACTCTCCTATTAGCTATAAAAGAGAGCTACTTAGGTCTGACTGAACAGTTTACTTCCTGATTGAGAGCTGAAGACAACAATGAAACAAGTCATGTCCTCTATCCTACTTCTCTTCCTCCTCAACCTGGTGCTGACTGCGACAACTGCTCGATCTGAGGGAAACTGTCCTGTAGTACCAGGACTGCCTGGACGTGACGGTCGAGATGGAGAACCAGGGAGGGATGGACCACCGGGTCCTCCGGGAACATTCTCCTACAGCGAACTCATTGCCATTACTAAAGATCTTCGAGAACAAATGAAAACTATTGACGTGGATTCACTCATTGAGGAACTGAGGAAAAGGGTTAACGATTTCAACTGTTCTCAAGACCTTGGAAGAAACTGCTCCACACCAGCCATGTCATGTCTCCACATCTATCAATGTGAACAATCTCCACCATCTGGTCTGTACTGGATTGTCGGTAGAGACGGGAATGAGACTACTTCGGTACACATTTATTGTGACATGGACAATATAATAGGCATTCCGGCTCTAAAGGTTGGACAAGAATAGCGTACATCAACATGACTGAAGATGGAGCACAATGTCCTACATCTCTAAGAACAATATCCTCTCCAAAGAAGCTGTGTGGAAGAAAATCAAGTTTGCCCAGGTTCTGTTCTTCAGTTACCTTCCCTACTGAAGGGATGCGATACAGTAAGATACGTGGACAAGCAGTGGGGTACCAGTTTTGTACATTGGATGCATTCGCAGAAACAAAAGACATCAACTCCTACTATGTTGATGGTATGTCTATAACATATGGATCTCCTAGAAAGCACATATGGACGTATGTTGTGGGACTCTCTGATGATTACAATTACAATGGTAGAGGTAACTGTCCATGTGCCAAGTACCCAGGACCAGCTTCTCCTTCATTTGTTGGTGATCACTACTATTGTGAGTCGGGTGACACTGGAAACCATGAGTACACCTTTTACAATGATCCTCTGTGGGACGGAGAGGGTTGTGGTACTGGTAACAACTGCTGTGCACAACCTGGAATGCCCTGGTTCTGTCATACTCTACCACAGGAAGTGGAGGGGGACATTGAAATACGTCTGTGTGCTAATGAAGGCTCTGGAAATGAAGACCTGTACCTTGAGGTTCTGGAGATTTACATGCGCTCATTCAATATAATAAGACGCATAGTATACACAATAGCCTGAGGCCACACACACTGTACTATCCCTGCCAACATACACAACACGTTATTCTCTATTACAGCACTGTAGGACTCTAGTAGCTTTGCTTCAATGATCCATGTTACATCAAACCATTCAATATTAGCATGTATTGTGAGATTAAATCAAAATGAATTAACATCATGTAAATTGTATAGTATTGTTGAAGATCGTTCACTATTTCAAACATGAAATACAGCAATACAGATAATGATATAATAAGGGTTAATGCTGTGTGATTTTCAATGATTAACGAGTTGTTGAGCATAATCACAACCAACAACTCTTGTTACTCATAAGCAGATAATGGATATGGATGAGGATATAGTATGCATACAATAACGTATACATACTGTACAGTGTACGTATGTATACATTGTCTAAAGCCAGACTATATGTTGTCACACTCTTACTACATACGTAGGTGTACAGTATGTCACAAGTATGCAATATACCACGATATGTCTCACTGGACATCCAATCACAACATGTATAGCATGACATTGTCTTAATGTACTGAGTGGAACCCATGTGTATATATGTACTGTACATACGTTGTAGCATACCAGCACTCATACTGTTACATGTGTATGTGGTACCATTTGTGCACAGTAAAGAAAAATGATTGATTGACTGATGATTACAACTACAATTGTAACTTTAACTGTCCATGTACCAAGTACCCAGGACCAGCTCCTCCTTCATTTGTTGGGGATCACTACTATTGTGAGTCAAGGAATACTGGAGTATAAAAGAGCATGACTACCTGCAATATAAATCAATGTAGCTACAACAAACAGGTAGTTCAGTTGAATATCATGGTTACAGTTGAGAACTGTTCAACAAAGATTTGTGGCGTACAGACATTAACTGTATGTGTTAATGTATCATGTGTGCTTGTACTTAGTTATGCATGGGTGATTTTTGTATCTCGCGCTGTATGTCACGTGCTAACATACACCGCATACACGCATGCGCACACAACACACACGTGTAGCCTCGTGGTAGAGTGTAGACTTAGTTAGAGTGAATGATCTGCTGATTATTGAATTTTGTTCATTTTGTTCGTTACATCGTTGGAAGTGGCTTCTACGTTTCTCAGAGATTACCACACGCCACAAATTATGTTTCCCAGGGGATCACTTATCCTATGTCTGACCAACTTCACTTAGTGCATCCTTGCTAAATCCCATCCAAGGGACACAGAGCAACAAACCAACAATAACACTCACTGCCAACTTCCACAAGGACCTTCTTGTTGTGCTGGAACCAATGGCATCCCCGGAGTACCTGGAGTACCTGGAGTACCTGGAGTACCTGGACCACCAGGAAACTCCTCTCTAACATTCACTGAAGCACGGCAACTCAAACACTCAATACGAGAGGAACTTCAACAAACCATTGAAAAGGAAATAAAGAACAAAACCAGAGAAGAAGTTAAACAAATCAATTAATGCTCCCTGTACACTGGGTGTGACCAAGGATTCTCCTGCTAGGTCCTGCTACCAGATACACCAGTGTAACCCAAAAGCCCCTTCACAGTCCTACTGGCTGGATACGGAAGAGGGACAGATTACAACTATTAGACCAGTTTACTGTAACATGGACAGTTGGCACTGCGGCTCTAAAGGTTGGACAAGAATTGCATACATCAACATGACTGAAGATGGAGCTACTTGTCCTGATACTTTGCGGCGGATAACATTCCCGAACAACCTCTGTGCTAGGACTACAAATAGTGCTTCTAGCTGTTCATCAGTTACCTTCTCCACACATGGAATGAAGAACAATAAGGTGTGTGGACAAGCTATTGGGTATCAAAAAGGATTTCTGGATGGTTTTCAGTCACCTGATGACATCAACTAGACAACAAGATGGAGCTACTTGTCCTGATATTTTGCAGCCGATAACATCTCCTAAGAAACTGTGCACAAGAATTGCCAGCAATCGTGATTGCTTGTGTGCACGTTACAAACATGTATGAAACAATATTATACTATGTACAGCCAAGTCTTTCATAATTTTGAAGTGGAGATGAGTACACTATAGAAATTAGGAAATAAAATGTGCACAACTACTATAAGTAGTAAACAATTTGGAAATAATTTCTTAGTTAACATACGATAAATTCCTGTAAAAACACGTGACCTTCATCAATGAATATCATTAGCTTCAGAACTGGAACTACATTGGATTTACCCTGAGTTCAAACTATAACAAACAGGAAATTGTTCCACATCTTCCCCTCAACATAAAATTCAATAAACCCTGTTTTTGTTGTTACAGCATCTGCTGACCTTGACTTAGTATCCTCCCCTTCAGAACTGACACTGACCTGTCGGGTTCACCCTGGGTCAAACCATAGTGAACAACCACAGTGATCTATCTCCAGAACAACCCCCCCCCCTGTCTAACACAACACTACCTTGTTTATTGACTGACACAACCATTGTCAAAGGAAATATAAACCATATCTACGTATACACATAAACCTACTGTAGTGGTATTATAGTTGTGGTAGTTACATACACGTATTTCACTCAATGTTTTATGCCATTAATATGCTGATGTGCTTTGTGACAATTTTTCGTTCATACAATACTACTAATCTGAGGTATATATATGTACACACAATATCACTAACCTGAGGTACATGTACACACAATACCACCAACCTGAGGTACATGTACACACAATACCACCAGTCCTAGATTTACATTCAGTATAACGATCATAATATGGTAGAAGGATAGTATTCCACTAGTATGTAGTCTGGTTGAGTATTGCTGTACTATAATAGTTCTAACCACTCAAACTACAAACCTGTGATTGAGTGATTCATCTTTTTGATCAGCTTACACACCTACTTCACAGCAGCTGGTTATACAACACAAAACACCAGCCAGAACACAAATAATTGCTAAAATCATAAAGCCACTGACATGCACCAACCTTCTCACGATCAGTCATGGATGCAAGTTTATGAGAATAGGATTTCAAAAACAAACAAGTCGGGAAAATCTATAGCATATAATACGTTTCAATAAATAATAGCTGCGGTACTTTGCTTTTGTCTGAATATCGTATGTAGCGAAGACACATAGGTATGCCATTTTCTCAATGCCACTGCCTTCGATTCATAACTACATACATAATCATTAATCTGTGTATACACACTTATATGAATGGTTGCAAAATGAAGGACTGTATTGAATATGTGTGTAGACATGTGCGTACGCACATGCATAGTAATATGTGCATGGGTGTGTGCATGTATTTCCTACATTCAAGGAATACATGCTTAACACAGTATTACCAACTAGAGCATAGTGTGTATGTGATGATGGTGGAGTATTTGATGACAACATGACCAGTAGGATGTTCTCAGAGTATTGCACATATATATGTGGTACTAAACAGTTATTATATGAACCATTCAATAGTCTCCAGAGGTTGGCCTTTCTACAAGAGTGAGGGGGATTGAGGTGGAGCAACAGTTACTGTTATTATTCCATTGTACACTTGTTTGGTCTTACATTACACCAGTTAGCAACCATACAACATTATTCCGTCAACATGTCTATACAAGGACAACTGGGATGTCATGTTCTATAAGAGTGGGGGGGTTGAGGTGGAGCAATATGGTTATCATTATCATTCCATTGCACTCCTGGTCCAGGACCTGTTTGTCCTTACAGGTACTAATCTAATTAAGTATGCCCTGTACATGCATCAACAGATTCAACACGTCTAAGCAAGAACAGTCGGAATGGTACATTCTATACAAGTGTGAGGGAATTGAGGCAATATTCACTAAATATCTTCCACAAATATCAAACAATTGGATAAAGCAGGCCCATCAGTTGGGAGATCAGTAGATTAACATGAGAAAGTCTTGAGACAAAGGTCATGAAAATTCTAACATTTTTCAAGTAACAAATAGTCTAACGAGGGCCTAAGACAGTGTCTTCTGAAGTTTTCCTCACTCTGTATTTACTTTGTACTTTACCAGTACTACCACCTACAATTGGAATCCCTTTCGAATTTCTGCCACAGCACTGCAAAGTGACTGAATCTGTCCAATGATGTGGAATATGATAGACTGAGTACAGAGACCCTGACTCATGAGATGAGAAGATGTAAACGTGTGTGTGCTTCAAAGTCTGTGCACTGGTACTAGTAGGTCCATGACTGAACATTCATGTACTCCATACAATACACTTAATACATGTCATTGAGAAGACAGCTACAATGCCAATGACATACACACGTACGCATGTATGATAATCATTCCTTATAATAAAAATGCCTTGTGTGTGTATACTATCAGGATTTGTGAGTATGTTAACACATCTTTGCTTGCAGGAGGTACACCATACGCTACATTACAATGCAGACTAAGACACGTGAAAGACTATACTTCTTTACACTGACAATCAAAAGTGAATTATGGTAAATCTCATTTCTATATACTGTATGTGCATAATACAGTCATACTGACAAAGTTCACCACATGTCTAGCCCACAGACTCTCCTATTAGCTATAAAAGAGAGCTACCTAGGTCTGACTGAACAGTTTACTTCCTGATTGAGAGCTGAAGACAACAATGAAACAAGTCATGTCCTCTATCCTACTTTTCTTCCTCCTCAACCTGGTGCTGACTGCGACAACTGCTCGATCTGAGGGAAACTGTCCTGTAGTGCCAGGACTGCCTGGACGTGACGGTCGAGATGGAGCCCCAGGGAGGGACGGACCACCAGGTCCTCCGGGAACATTCTCCTACAGCGAACTCATTGCCATTACTAAAGATCTTCGAGAACAAATGCAAACTATTGATGTGGATTCACTAACCGAGGAACTGAGGAAAAGGGTTAACGATTTCAACTGTTCTCAAGACCTTGGAAGAAACTGCTCTACATCAGCCATGTCATGTCTCCACATCTATCAATGTGAACAATCTCCACCATCTGGTCTGTACTGGATTGTCAGTAGAGACGGGAATGAGACTACTTCGGTACGTGTTTATTGTGACATGAACAATAGGCATTCCGGCTCTAAAGGTTGGACAAGAGTAGCATACATCAACATGACTGAAGATGGAGGTACTTGTCCAGATACTTTGAGGCTGATCACGTCACCTAAGAACCTCTGTACAAGGGCAAGCAGTGCAACTGCTAGCTGTTCATCAGTTACCTACCCAACTCACAGAATCAAGTACCAGAAGGTGTGCGGACAAGCTGTGGGCTATCAGTACTGGAATACAGATGCATTCGAAGGACCAAAAGACATCAACTCCCACTACGTTGATGGTATGTCTATAACATATGGATCTCCTAGAAAGCACGTATGGACCTATGCTGTGGGACTCTCTGATGATTACAACTACCCTACATGGAATTGTCCATGTGCTAAACATCCAGGACCAGCTCCTCCTGTGTTTGTTGGGGATCACTACTATTGTGAGTCAGGAGCAACTGGAACTTGGCAACAGAATAACCGTGTGTTTGTAGAGGATGTTTTGTGGGACGGAGAGGGTTGTGGTACTGGTAACAACTGCTGTGCACAATCTGGAATGCCCTGGTTCTGTCGTACTCTGCCACAGGAAGTGGAGGGGGACATTGAAATACGTGTGTGTGCTAATGAAGGCTCTGCAAATGAAGACCTGTACTTGGAACTACTGGAGATTTACATTCAGTGATAATAATGATATCATGAGTGCTACAAACGGTACACAATACTAAAATAGTACTAACTTCACACAGTATTATTCTAATGTATGTACAAACATACGTACTATATGTATGTATGTATTAGGCAGTAATTTCACATAGGATTGATTATGGCATAATGTACCGTGTAGTCATAGTGTTGGTAGCTTACACCTTTTGTAATCAAACTGTATATTACAATTAAGATTTAAGCAAAGAGCACTTGTTATTCCGAGCGTGAGTGAGGTACATAAGTAATTATGTAGTATGGCTTCTGGTCTGTAATGGTCTCAAACGTCCCTACCCAGTGATTAGTCTGGTGTAGCTAACCCTTGATCAACTGTAATTTAGTTGAGAAAGGGAAACAGCCTGGGGTATATCAACTTGCATTCGATTATACATTATTATAATCATATACGGTAATCATGGAGTCAGTAAGTGAAGAGTGGCACCTGCATAATTCCTCACTGTATGGGTAAGTCCATATAACCTGCATGACTGCATGATAAATTGACCCCTGTACACTAATGATCCTTCACATCATGCTACATATGATACAATATTAATATTTAATTTTGGAATGACACCATTATACAAGGTTGATACATTATTAGTGTAAAGCTGTCAAAAATTGCCTCACATGAAAACTTCTACTAAAACTTTTATATAGATGGAAAAGACTACTTATCATTATAGTTAGCTGATCCAACTTATTTTCACATATTTATCGGCTGAAGTACATTTGACAAAGATTTCACAATCCAAATGTATTGTATAATGTAATATGCAGCCATTTTGATGGCCTATAGACATGGCTGACAGCTCTACATTGTTTAAACTGTTACTGGCACTACTCACCTATAAACAGAACAGTCCCTCTTTTTGCTTCTGCACTGTGTGCTACTCTAACTTCACATCTATCAACAACTTTCATTTCTCCTGCTAACTTTGCTTGCCTTTCTTCTTCCTCCAGCTCAGCCTTTTCAGTATCTTCATCTTTTGAGGAAAGTGGCCCATTTTGTGCTTCTTTTTAAAAGCTAAAACTGAACCTAATACAAATATTGTGAAACTGCAGATCAGAAAACTTGTACATCAATGACCCTCTGTGGGATTGAGAGGGTTGTGGTACTGATAACAACTGCTGTGCACAACCTGGAATGCCCTGGTTTTGTCATACTCTACCACAGGGTGTGGAGGGGGGCATCGAAGTGCGTCTGTGTGCTGATCAAGCCACCAATGATGAGGATGTGTACCTGGAACTCCTGGAGATTTACATTCAGTAATGAGATCACTCAAGTACAATAGTCTGAGGCCACACTCACTGTTATCCCTGCATACATACACAACACATGGTTCTCTATTACAGCACTGTAGGACTCTAGTAGCTTTGCTCCAATGATCCATGCCACACCAAGCCGTTCAATATCAGTCACACTCTCATTAAGCATGTACGATAGTGTGGGATTATTTCAGCTGCGTCATTATCATACACAATGCATAATATGATTGGATATCACCCATCCTGCACTATTCAAGCATTGAATAATACATAACACAAATTCATATGTTAGCAGGAAATTCTCGGCAGGCAAAGATAATAATACGTGTGCATAACTTATGGACGTTTATGACCAACATACAGGATTGTCTAAGGCATGAATGTCCTATGTTATAATGGATGCTGATGGAGTATCGATCAAAACACACAGGTACATGTACACACAATACTCCCAACGTGAGGTACATGTACACACAATACTACCAACCTGAGGTACATGTACACACAATATCACCAACCTGAGGTACATGTACACACAATACCATCAACCTGAGGTACATGTACACACAGTCAATACTGAAAACCTGGGAACTGAAATGGTGAACAAGGTTGTAGCAACTACGTATGTTTATACAAGCTTCTACCATAGATACTACAACCCCTGGATTAGAAACTCTTGGATTACGTATAAATTTACTATTGTTTACATGATATATATCATGTACACGTAATAATTATCGATGACATCATCATATCTTGTTGCGAGGCTCGTCTTGCACAAATCAATCAGGAAAATGATAGTTGGTGCACATAAATCGTTTTTCATAAAGTATATAGACATTTTAGAAACGATCAAATGGGTTATACGTCACCTACGAAAATTCAGCAATTGCGTAGACCACATATTTGTCTCCCAATACTGTTGTACACTGTGTACCAGTCTGACATCTGTTCGTTTGTTGAAATATCTTGTGTTTGGTATCATTCGAATTGGCAATTTTCCTTTTGTGTACTGCTATGACATTTTCTAAACACACAGGCTCCCAATTCCTGAAATTACAGTCTGAACTTTTTATATCCAGCCCTGGTTTGCACAACAGCAGCCCATATAATGTATTCATAAGCATTCACTTTATGATTAATTATACACCAGGACAAGCCTTGTACGCTCGTGGGCAGTCTGTTTCCAATCCAGGGGTTGTAGAATCTATGCTTCTAAAACCTTATAAGCATCTCCAGCAACCTTATTACCAGCTAATATACACAAGCTTGTAAAACCATGGAGGATGGATATGTAAAATGTTGTGTGGAGATGAGGACAAAGTTGAAAATTTCATATGGGATGACACTTTCATTCACAGTGATAATCTCTTAACACGGAGTTTCCTGTTTGTCAATGTTCGCTTGACGTACGTAGCTTCAAAGTCCTAACACTCCAACTAAAAACCAGTAGACAATTCATTCCTCGGCCAACCACACACTCGAATCTCAGCAACTTGGAAACACGGTACACAACTTCTGCATGACCAGGACACGCATAGTTGCTACAACTATGGATCCTCCGACAAGTATCTCGAGCTCCCGGTTCACGATCAGGCATGGACACCAGTAACTGTAGCGGCGGCATACATCAGAAATTAATACAATGTAAATTAGGACAAATCTATCATAATCACGCGTAAATCATACCTTCATTCCAATTAAAATTAATAAATACACTTCATTCTGCATGGATTCTGAATAACGAATATTTAACCAGGTATGTTCGCCATTTTATTATATGATTGCGCAATAACGCGCGCCTTCTACACTGGAGCTACGTACATTAATTTTAAATTTATTCATACTACATAATGCAGTCACATAAGTACATATTCATTGAATTTTAAACAGAACAATAAAGAGAAGTGGATATGCTTGTACTGCACATACATACACCATTCAACTTTGCCTAATATCTTTTGCATCAGTTCAATCAGAGCACATTCAAACTGCCACATTTGCTGCAGACATTGTCATCAACACATGAAATACATAAAATGAACAACTGTTATGACAACAACAAAATTACAAAGATAATGAGAGATACATCAATCACAGATGTAATTCCTCCTCCACTAGGTTCTGCTTGGGAGTACTGATAAATGGACTTGTTCCAAGACCGGATGTTCCATGAGGAAGAGTTGGTGTTATGCTGCTTTCCTAAGGAATATCTATCTTCTTGTACTGTCTAACCAGTCTCTCCCAAGCCAGTATGATGTAGAATATGATAGTACAGAGACCCTGGATCATGGCATGAGGAAAAGTGTGGTGTGGTGTGTGTGTGTGTGTGTGTGTGTGTGTGTGTGTGTGTGTGTGTGTGGTGTGGTGTGGTGTGGTGTGTGTGTGTGTGTGTGTGTGTGTGTGGTGTGTGTGGTGTGATGTGGTGTGTGTGTGTGCATGTGCGTGTGTGTGTGTGTGTGTGTGTGTGTGTGTGGTGTGTGGTGTGGTGTGGTGTGTGTGTGGTGTGTGTGGTGTGATGTGGTGTGTGTGTGTGTGTGTGTGTATGTGTGTGTGTGTGTGTGTGTGTGTGTGTGTATGTGTGTGGTGTGGTGTGTATACAATCACATACATAGAATGAGAATAAACTTTGTAGTGTACATGTGCCAATGTTTGTTTCATGTTAAGAGGTGTAAAGTCATAATTATACACACACCTGGGATCCTAGCATGTTTTAGAATATAAACAGCTATACGTAACTGGTCATTGAACATGTTTATACAAAGAGAGTTAGGACATTGTGTTCTACAAGTGCGAGGGGGATTGAGGTGGAGCTAACATCATTGCTGGGTACACCTGTTGCTATTGCTCTTGAAATGAAGTGCAAATTCCTTCTCGATCGGAGACTACATGGTAATGTGTTATCATTCCACTGTACATCTGGGATCCTAGCATGTTTCAGATTAAACAGCTGTATGCATGTAACTGCTCATTGAACATGTCTATACAAGGACAGCTGGGATGTCATGTTCTACAAAAGTGAGGGGGATTGAGGTGGAGCTAACATCACTGCCGGGTACACCTGTTGCTATTCGCTCTTTGAGCAGAAATGAGGTGACAAATTCCTTCCAAGAGACTAGTATATGGAAACGTGTTCTGAGATTAATGTACATAACACAGACTGTACACCAAATGCACGAGATAAATAGCACTCTCTCACATAGGTATGGTTGCATAAGTTTGCATGTGTGAGGTACACCACTAACTAAACTGAAACCTCACCAACTGAGCACACAACACAACAGACTCCTCTTGGTGACCAGGACATGAATATTTGCCTGGCTCTAGCCATTCACCCTCCCGCATGCACCTCCTGCATAGACGTCCACATGTTTGGCATTCATGACAATACCATTCAATATTCTCCAGAGGTTGGCCTTTCTACAAGACTTCATAAGAGAGGTTGAGATGGAGCAACAGTCACTATTATCATTCCACTGAACACTTGCTTGTTCTTACATTACACCAGTTAGCAACTGTACGTAATTATTCCATCAACATGTCTAGGACAGCTGGGAAGTCATGTTTTACAAGAGTGAGGGGGATTGAGGTGGAGCAATATGGTTTTCATTATCATTTCATTGCACTCCTGGTCCAGGACCTGTTTGTCCTTACCAACCCAGCAATCAGTACTCACTTTGTACGGTTAATCACATTTTTATCCTCTCAATATTGTGTCATAATGTATCCAGTTAACCACATGTCTAGCCCACAGACTCTCCTATTAGCTATAAAAGAGAGCTACTTAGGTCTGACTGAACAGTTTACTTCCTGATTGAGAGTTGAAGACAACAATGAAACAAGTCATGTCCTCTATCCTACTTCTCTTCCTCCTCAACCTGGTGCTGACTGCGACAACTGCTCGATCTGAGGGAAACTGTCCTGTAGTGCCAGGACTGCCTGGACGTGACGGTCGAGATGGAGCACCAGGGAGGGACGGACCACCAGGTCCTCCGGGAACATTCTCCTACAGCGAACTCATTGCCATTACTGAAAAACTTCAAGAACAATTGCAAACTATTGATGTGGATTCGCTCATTGAGGAACTGAGGAAAAGGGTCAACAATTCCAACTGTTCTCAAGACCTTGGAAGAAACTGCTCCACACCAGCCATGTCATGTCTCCACATCTATCAATGTGAACAATCTCCACCATCTGGTCTGTACTGGATTGTCGGTAGAGACGGGAACAAAACTACTTCGGTACGTGTTTATTGTGACATGGACAGTTGGCACTGCAGCTCTAAAGGTTGGACAAGAATCGCATACATCAACATGACTGAAGATGGAGCTACTTGTCCCTCTGGCATGAGGCAGATAACGTCTCCAAAGAACCTATGTGCTAGGACTACAAGTGGTGGTGCTAGCTGTTCATCAGTTACCTTCTCCACACATGGAATGAAGTACAACAAGGTGTGTGGACAAGCTATTGGGTACCAAAGAGGAAGTCCAGATAGTTTTATTGGACCTGATGACATCAACTCCTACTACGTCGATGGTATGTCTATAACATACGGATCTCCTAGAAAGCACATATGGACCTATGCTGTGGGACTCTCTGATGATTACAACTACCCTAATTTGAATTGTCCATGTGCCAAGTACCCAGGACCAGCTCTTCCTTCATTTGTTGGGGATCACTACTATTGTGAGTCGGGGAATACTGGAACATATGATCATACCACTGTTCATATCAATGACCCTCTGTGGGACGGAGAGGGTTGTGGTGCTGGTAACAACTGCTGTACACAACCTGGAATGCCCTGGTTCTGTCGTACTCTACCACAGGTAGTGGAGGGGGACATTGAAGTGCGTCTGTGTGCTAGTCAAGACACCAATGATGAGGACCTGTACCTGGAGCTTCTAGAGATTTACCTTCAGTAATGAGCTCATTCAAGCACAATAGTCTGAGGCCACACTCACGGTTATCCCTGCATACATACACAACACATTGTTCTTTATTACAGCACTGTAGGACTCTAGTAGCTTTGCTTCAATGATCCATGCCACATCAAACCATTCCATATCAGTCACACTCTTAATTATTTAGCATGTAGTGTGAGATTAAAATCAAGCTTAATTGTTATATCATAAAATGTATAGTATTGTAGTAGATCACTCACCCTGCACTATTTTCAATAATGTAATACAACAATACAGGACAAATTCATTGATACAATTCTCAATATAAGCATAGAAGTATATACTACAACGTATGAATGAACAATACACTTAAGGAATGATCATACACTTCAACAAATAAGTAATTATAAACAGTTCTAAAAAGTGCGCTGTAGAATATATGGAACAGAGGTATGGATGTACACACAATACTACCAACCTGAGGTACATGTACAAACAATACTACCAACTTGAGGTATATGTACACACAAGAGTACACCTTTTACAATGACACTCTGTGGGACGGAGAGGGTTGTGGTATTGGTAAAAACTGCTGTGCACAACCTGGAATGCCCTGGTTCTGTCGTACTCTATCACAGGAAGTGGAGGGGGACATTGAAGTACGTCTGTGTGCTAATAAAGGCTCTGCAAATGAAGACCTGTACCTTGAGGTTCTGGAGATTTACATCCAGTAATGCGCTCATTCAATATAATAAGATGTGTAGTATACACAATAGTCTGAGGCCACACTCACTGTTATCCCTGCATACATACACAACACACTGTTCTCTATTACAACACTGTAGGACTCTAGTAGCTTGGCTTCAATGATTCATGTCACATCAAACCATTCAACATCAGCCACACTCTTTAGCATGTATTGTGAGATTAAATCAAAATGAATTAACATCATGTAAATTATATAGTATTGTTGTAGATCACTCACCCTGCACTATTTCAAACATGAAATACATACAGCAATACAGGACATATTCATTTGATAGTGGGTAATCCTCAATGTAAGCAGATAATGATATGATAAGGGTTCATTGTTGTGTGAGTTTTAATGATTAACGAGAGTTGTTGAGCATAATCAAAGCCAATATTTCAATAAAAACACAGGACGTTCAATCCGTAGATCTTCTTCAGCTATCTATGGATCGAAACGTCCTGTAAGAATACAGCCAAAGCGATCTACGGATGGAAACATACTGTGTCTTTATTGAAATATTTGCTGTGATTACGCTCAACAACTTTCGTTACTCATAAGCAGTTGGAGTATATAGTGCAATGTATGCATGGATGACCATTATATTTAATGACTGGATACAATTCAATGAAAGTAAAAAAAGTAATTATTACCAGTTCAAAAATGGTCTATAGAATATAACATGTACACA
The DNA here is from genome assembly GCA_964020155.1 of Chondrilla cf. caribensis. Lineage (NCBI taxonomy): Eukaryota > Metazoa > Porifera > Demospongiae > Chondrillida > Chondrillidae > Chondrilla > Chondrilla cf. caribensis. The sequence continues at coordinate 2,335,918 of OZ026566.1, forward strand.
CAATACTAACAACCTGAGGTACATGTACACACAATAATACCAACCTGAGGTACGTACATGTACACACAATACCACCAACCTGGGGTACATGTACACACAATACTACCAACCTGAGGTACACCTACAAGACATGATAAGGCACAAGTTCGTCCCTTCTCCCACAGGAAGAAAGTCCATCACCAACACCGAACGAGATCTATTAGCCCTACCCTGCCGCCTAGATGGCCTTGGAATAATCAACCCCACCAAAGCTACAAGCTTTGAATATCAAGCATCAAAAGACATCACCGAATCGCTTATTACCCTCATCCTAGAACAGAAACCAAAACTAAAAGATGATACAATCACAGAACTCAAAGCAAGAAAGATGAAAACCAGGTCACTTAGAAGAGAACAACAACCCAACAAAGCAGCCCAAATCCAACTACCAGAACCCCTTAAACGGGCCAAAGAACTAGCAACAGAGAAAGGTTCCTCCAACTGGCCAACCACCTTGCCCCTGAAGGAGTATGGGTTCGCCTTACACAAGGGAGATTTCAAAGACGCCCTCTGTCTGAGGTATGGCTGGCTTCCAGAACGGTTACCCACCAAATGCACCTGCCACTTCGACTTCACCATCGAACATGCACTAAACTGCCCCAGAGGAGGATTCCCCACATTGAGGCATAATGAGATCAAAAATCTCACCAGCAACCTGCTGGCAGAGGTTTATCACGACGTATCACTGGAGCCAGAACTACAACCTCTAGAAGGGGAATCTCTCAGGTATGCTACCTCCAACAAACAAGACCAAGCAAAAGCTGATATCAAAGCAAGAGGTTTCTGGACCCCTAGACAACTCGCATTTTTTGATGTAAAGGTGTTCAACCCTAACGCGATGTCTAACAAGAAACTCTCTTTGCCGTCATGCTATCAACACCACGAACGGATCAAGAAACGAGCTTACGAACAAAGGATCATCAAACTAGAACATGGCACTTTCACACCCCTCATTATCTCTACCAATGGAGGGTATTGGCAGACTTTCAGACATCTTCCAATAGGAGACTTGCCTCAATGCTAGCAGACAAAAGACATCAGTGCTATGCCACCACCATGGGTTGGCTCAGGTACCACCTCAGTTTCTCACTACTCTGGCAGTCGATTTTGTGCATCAGAGGATCCAGATCCCATACTGAGTACACCCCAAGTGTCCTCAAGCAGTGGACCTCGCCATCAGTGAAACAAGAGCCAGCGTTTAAGCTACTAGTAGAACTATCTCACAATCTCACTTATATTTATATATTATTACTCTATACATATTACTCTAATACATAACTCCATACATAAGCCCGAATGAGGCACAGGAAAAAAAAGAAAAAAAAAAGACCTGAGGTATATGTACACACAATACCACCAACCTGATGTACATGTACACACAAAATCACCAACCTGAGGTACATGTACACACAATACTACCAACCGGAGGTACATGTACACACAATACCACCAACCTGAGGAACATTTACACACACTACCACCAATGTGAGGTACATGTACACACAATACTACCAACCTAAGGTACATGTACACACAAAATCACCAACCTGAGGTACATGTACACACAATACTACCAACCGGAGGTACATGTACACACAATACTACCAACCTGAGGAACATTTACACACACTACCACCAATGTGAGGTACATGTACACACAATACTACCAACCTGAGGTACATATACACACAATACTACCAACTGAAGGTACATGTACAAACAATACTACCATGCAATCTGAGGTACATGTACACACAATACTACCAACTGGAGGTATATGTACAAACAATACTACCAATCTGAGGCACATGTACACACAATACTACCAACCTGAGGTACATGTACACACAATACTACCAACCTGAGGTACATGTAGTACAACTGGTTTCTCATTAGGGAGGCCTAGGAGTATTCATGAATCAAAATTGACGCTCATTTGTATACGGTTTGCAAAATCCACAAAGATTAGAATGAGTACAGTTTGTTTACTTCTGTGGAAACTATAATATGAGGAATACCAATTATAGCTACAGACATGAACTCTATCATATCTACTATGTCTATCACACTAATCAATTATTATCAATTTGAGACAGAGGTTAATGATTATTATTATAACCTGAACCCTGTCAAGTGTTGGATATTGTACTCGATAAACATGTTTTCCTCACAACAAGCCATTTAACAAAAGCACTATTACCAGTACGATGAGGGTGTCATTTGCATACAAATAACATGTCAGCCGCCTTTTTTAGATGAAAAATACATGCTATATACAACATACAGTAGAACCCCACAAATACGACCACCTGTGGGACCACAACCAAATGGTCTTAATTATGAGGTGGTCTCAATTGTGATACTCAACTCCCATCTCACCATCTGTAGTCAAAGCACGCACTAATCCATTTCAGTTACAAATACATGTAGTATCAACACTTTATTGAACAGTATTGGTACAGCTAAGAAATCAATAAAGATTCATGCAATGTACTGAAGTACACTGTACTGATACAAAGGATGAACATGCATAGTATGACTATATGTTGTCACACTCTGACTACATACGTAGGTGTACAGTATGTCACAAGTATGCAATATACCACGATATGTCTCACTGGACATCCAATCACAACATGTATAGCATGACATTGTCTTAATGCACTGAGTACAGGAACCCATGTATATACATGTACTGTACATACGTTGTAGCATACCAGCACTCATACTGTTACATGTGTATGAGGTAACATTGTTCAAACAAACGAAGAAAGATACACACACATTCTCTGCATGTACGGGGTGTGCACAACAAGTAATTCGAGTTAAAAAAAACTCGTGGGGCTGCCGCCCCCCGCACTCGAATTACTTGCACGTCTTTTTTAGGTTTAGAAGAGCCTTCGCTGAAGTTATTACGTTCGTCGGAGCTTCAGCGCACGAATTCTAGCCCAATTTCAAATTGTCGGCGTCCGAAATCGGCCATCTTTATTTCGCGTAATATAAATTATAATATAAATTCATTGTTGCTGTTACGCGTAGGAATATGTATTATATATATATATATATTTTTTTTATATATATATATTTTCTTATGAAAAAAAGAGAGGAGAAAGGAAAGGAGAAAAAAGAAAAAAAAGAAAAGAAAAGAAAATTAACAACTCAAGAAGGGCAACAGCCCACAATAGACGCACAATTAAAATTCTGAATACATACACTGATTTGCTGACATAACTTCAAATAGGTGAGTGGGTCCTTAGTAAGAGATTTTGATCGTCGGGCTATGTCAGTAAAGAAATCAAGAGCATCCTTGCCTAAGACCCCAGACGACTCCAAGGCGACTGGCATGACTATGTGAGAGTTGGCTAAATCTCTGTAGATTGATCTCTTCCTCTCTGCGGCTCTTTCAGCAACAAGACCTAATGCCGAAGATGAGAGAGCTAGGTACGTTGGGGCAAAGGTGTCCCATACTGTCACATCCCAGACCAAGGAGCGCCCCTTCTCCCATGGGACTATTGTCAGTCCATCTGGTCTTTTGTTGTCCAAGCGAGAAAGGCCCTGAGGCTCGAGGACAGCTGGAATGTTACAAGCTGCAAGGGCATGTTTAATCAAGGTGTTAAGCCCCTTATGTCTTGGGATGCGTCCTTGACTCCTGCGGCAGCTCAAGCCGTGTACCCCAGATGCATCAACCTGAGATCCACATAGATGGCAAGTGTGGGGAGCGCAAAGGGGCACCCCCAGACGCAGTCCTACCGCCACCCGGATAGACTCGTTTGTCATCCTCAGACCGAGAGAAGAGACAGGGGGTGCTGTGATCCACGCCCCAGATTCCTTCTGCTGACTTGCGAGGAGGCGGGCCTTAGCTCTAGGGTCTTCAGTGTGGTGTTCCAGGATTTTGGAGAGGCTCCAGTTGACCACAGGGGAATCCCAGGATTTCTGGGAGGTGGTAGATAGACCAGTTGGAGGGTCTGAAGTATTTCCCGAGGCAGATTGCCAACAGCTGAGGGCTCTGGACTGGAGAGGTGGCGGTGAGGCAGATATCCCAGGGGGGAGAATGGAGGCTGAAATTGAGTTGCTGCCAGCAGCAGAAGCCAAATAGGCGGAAGGTGCCAGCATGACAGCACTTCTGATTCCCAGCCCACCTGAATTTACTGGGAGGGATGCCTGAAGCCAACTGATGTCGTCCAGCTGAATGTTGCAAATTGATTCGAGGAGGCTTCTTAGAGTGGAGTCGAAAGAGTCCAGTAAGCCCGATTGAAAGCAAGGAGCTGAACGTAAAACAAACAGCAACTTTGGGATAGCAAAAGCGTTCCTGAGGAGGCAAAGCGCGTCATGAGCCTGGAGAAACCTCAATCTCTCGCCCATGGTTCTGAGATTGTAAATTTTGGTTTCAAGAGTATGGTTGATGCCCTCCATACCACCTATAGGGGATCCAAGGAGGGTGGCCTCCTTAGGATCAATGTGGAGCAATGAAGGGAAGCTTGATAGCAGGGACTCCTTGGACTTGGCATCAATGCAGATAACTTCTGACTTGGACTGGTTTAGCACCAAGCCAATACGAGAAGATTCTCGCACGAGATATTCAAGGTCAGCTTGAACATCCTGTACTGGGCCTCCCAGGGTACCATCATCTAGATAGAAGACTCGTAAATCAGAACTCAAGGCAGAGATCAAGTTATGGATAGCCAGGCTGAATAAGAGTGGACCAAGGGGGTCCCCCTGCTGTACTCCCTCGGCGGAGGAGATCACTTCAGAGCCAAAGAAAAGAAAAGATGGAGATCGGTAAGCACTATAAGCTAGAGGGTAAACTGATGGGGCCTTCTCCAAAACAGACTGTAACACTATATCCCTCCTGATGGAGTTGAAGGCATTACGATAGTCCAGCTTTAACAAAACAAAATATATATATATCGGACGAGCGTTACATACCGGAAGTCGAAATGAAAACAATATAGGGGCTGCCTGGGGCAGCCCCTAAAAAGGTGAGTGTAACACATAAACAAGGTACAACAGAGAAAGGACTGACCACTGTGTTCCCACCAGGAGGGCTGGACCACTAACCTGGATGAACAGAGTGATCAGAACATTACAGGCACAAATAACAGAGAACACCAGAACCACAACAGTTGGATGTGATTGAAGACTCTTAATACAGTGCTCTTTAATCCCTAGGGAATTGTAATAATATATTACATTAGTTACAGAAAACCAATAACAGAAAGGCTATAAATGAGGGAGATTTCAACCAGTCCTACACTTTACATTGAGATAACCAGGACTTACAATGATAGTCGAAACAGTTGTTTTACTGATCCTTGCAATTACGTAGTTCCTATAATATTTAAATTTCTGTGGACTGTAGGCACGCGGATATGGCGGCCGTGGGCGCGGTCGGTCGTAGTCTAGCTAGCTAGCCCGTCCCCGCACACGCGCCCTACGGGCGCAGACGGGCTAGCTAGCTAGACTAGGTCGGTCGACCCGCACCATGCACAGGACGGAAAATCCGGTGAAACCCTGTTGAGGAAAGTACCAGTAGGGATCGATAATGCATTGAGGGACTTTTTGACCTTTCTAATAGGTTTCGCCTTCACCGAAGCCATAAAGTAAAACCCACATTGCCATATTAATCGTGTGCAGGGGGCAACGGACGCAGTTCTCTACTCCGACTTATCATGGAGGATTTCTATCGCGCTTGTAAAGAAGGGAACTTGAAAGAAGTGAAGCGGTTTGTTGAAGAAGGATGCGATGTGAACAAGAAAGGTGGGGAATACCTTAGAAATGAGAAGACGCCTTTAATGTATGCAGCTGGTGAGGGAAGATGTGATGTTGTAGAGTACTTAATCGATCGCGGTGCTGTGGTTAGCAAGAAAGATAGCAGTAAGCGAACAGCACTTCACTATGCCAGTCAGAGTGGTCACTTGAAAGTAGTTAATCTATTACTCATCAAGGGTGCAGAAATTGACGTAGAGGATGAGGATCGTTGTACTCCTCTGCATTTGGCATTTCGAAGTAGGGACAGTGATATTTCACTGCATCTGATTAATCATGGAGCCGATGTTGGTAAGAGAGACAATCGTGAGCGAACGGCACTTCATTATGCTGTTAAGAGTGGTCACTTGAAAGTAGTTGAGCTATTACTAAATAAGGGTGCGAAAATTGACGTCGAAGATAGGTATTATCATCGTACTCCACTGATGTTGGCAGCTGGAAGGGGATACAATGATATTTTATTGCATTTAATTAACCGTGGTGCCGATCTTAGTAAGAAAGATACCCGCAAGCGAACACCACTTCACTATGCTACAGAGGGTTGTCACATGAAAGCAGTTCAGCTGTTGCTTAGTAAGGGTGCAAAGGTCGATGTAGGGGATATGTATCTTCATACTCCTCTGATGTTGGCAGCTGGAAGAGGAGACAATGATATTTTATTATGCTTACTCAATCATGGTGCTGATGTTAATAAGAAAACCCTTAGTAAGAAAACAGCACTTTACTTTGCTATTGAGAGCGGTCACTTGGATGTAGTTGAGTTATTACTTCGTAACAGTGCAGAAATCGATGTAGAGGATCAAGATTGTCATACTCCTCTGATTCTAGCAGCTGAAAGGGGGCACCGTGATATTTCAATTTATTTAATCAATCATGATGCGGATCTTAGTAAACAAGATAGCCGTAAGCGAACACCACTACACTATGCTACCGAAAGTGGTCAATTGGAAGTAGTCAAGCTATTGCTCAGTAAGGGAGCAAAGATCAATGTAGGGGACGAGTATTGTCATACTCCTCTGATGTTGGCTGCTGGAAGAGGTTACAATGATATTTTGTTATGTTTAATCAGTTTTGATGCTGATGTTAATAAGAAGGATGGTCGTGAGCGAACAGCACTTCACTATGCTACCGAAGGTGGCCACTTGAAAGCGGTTGAGCCACTACTTGCTAAGGGTGCAAAAATTGATGTAGAGGGTGACAATTGCCACACACCTCTGATGCTGGCAGCTGAAAGGGGGCATATTGATATTTCATTATGTAACAGTGATGATATGGACTGTCTTGTGTTGTCTGTATTAGACATAGTTAAGTGATAACAACTAAGTAATATTACGTATGATTAAGAGTGAGAGAGTGTGAACACGTGGAGTAGCTTAGGACAATGCATCTTTGTTCTATGATTGATTGAGTTCGGTTGAGGTGAATAACGTTCGGTTGACGCGTTCTCGGATGAGCCCGTGCTCCGCGCTACATTTGGAGGTCCTGCCGAGACAGAGTTGACGGATTTGTCGAAACAAGTCGTCACGCGAGGGGGAAACGGCCCAATCACAATCATACGTGGTTAGAGGGCCTGTGAGTAAATACCTCTCGCTTATCGCTCGATTGGAACTTGGTATCGAGAGTCGAAGCAGATGGAGGAAGCAACCAGCCAACCGCAGACTGCTGAGCCAGTGGAGCTCATGTCGCTGAATTCGAGAAGGCTCACCGGGAGGCTGGTGAGACAATTGGCCGCAGCGTTGCAGATCCCAACTTCGGGCAGTACGGAAGACGTACGGCAACTCGTCAATGCCAAGATCACGGAGAGTGGGCACGAACCCATGAAGGTTCAAGTGAAAGTCCATAAAACGGACAAGGGTGCGACCCTGATTCTCGAGGACGCCGATGGCACGTTTCTGCGTGCTGAGCCACAAGAGGAGGAGCTCGAACCAAACGGAGACTTGCCGAATTCGGAGACGGTTAGTGGTAGAGAAGAGGAAGACGAAGGGGAAGGAGAACCATCCCTAGAGTCGCTAAAACAGGCCCTTGAAGAGGCTCGAGAACACAACGAGAGCTTGGTAGGGGAAATTTCTTCCGTCAAAGATGAATTACTGGCGAGCAAAAACAGAGTGCAGCAGTTGTGGCAGGTGAGTTGTGATCGACTTGCTGAATTTGATGCTGCTCTCCTGGCGAAAGACAGGGAAATCGCCCTCTTGCGCCAGATGTTGACCGGGAGGTCACCCCCATCACCGGTGTCTGTGGCTGAAGAAGGAACAAGCATCCCGGTCCACATGAATCAGCCTCACGGAGGCTTGGGTCAACCTATGACCCGGAAAGGGAAGGCTCCCCCGGTTGAGCTGTTTACAGGGGAGGATCCTGAAGTTCGTCTCGATGATTGGCTCCCGAGCCTTCGCAGAGCAGCACTATGGAACGGTTGGTCTAGTGAGGAGCAACTCATCCAGTTAGCTGGGCATTTGAAGGGACGGGCATTACAAGAATGGAACCTTCTTAGCGTGGACCAACTACAGACGTACGAGGTTGCTACGGAAGCACTTCGAGGGAAGTTAGATCCAGGTAACAAAGTGTTAGCTGGCCAGGATTTCAGGCACACCACTCAAGGAGAGGCCGAGTTAGTAGCCGATTTCATTCGCCGCCTCGAACGAGTTTTTCAGATTGCCTATGGACGCGATAATATGAGTACAGAGACCAAAGAAGCCATCCTGTATGGACAGTTGCAGGAAGGTCTCCGGATGGAGCTACTTCGTGGACCAGCAGTGTCAGGGGCTCTGGGGTACAGGGAGCTATGCGCAGCTGCAAAGAATGAAGAACGAAGGGTGTTAGAGCTTAAGAAGAGGCAGAGCTACCTTCGACAACATACCACAGCAACAGTGAAGACACCTAGCTCCACGCCCTCCAACAAAAGCTCGGAGAATGTAAAGCCGACCAGAAGTAGTGTGATTTGCCACAATTGTAACAAACCTGGTCACTTTGCAAGAGATTGTCGATCCAAGAGGAAAGAGAATTCAGGACGCTCGGTACACACTGATAGTAGAGTAGGAAAAAAAGCTGACGCCAAACGCGTAAATGTGAATGAGGAAGAGCGCAGTGGATCTTCAATGCAGACCACAGAGGAGGAGAACCCACTCACGTTTCTTTACTCTTCGGATTCAGATGATGTTTGTCAGATTCGAGTGAATGACCGCGGTAGCAGGCCACGCAGAGCAAATGTCCTAATTCAAGAGGTACCTGCCAGTGGAGTCATTGACACTGGAGCGGACATCACGATTATGGGTGGAGAGTTATTTAAGAAGGTGGCAGCCGCAGCAAGACTGCGTAAACGTGATTTCAAGAAAGCCGACAAAGTACCACGCACTTATAATAACCAGAAGTTCCAGCTGGATGGTAGAATGGATCTCGATATCACGTTTGGGGACAAGACGATGCGTACTCCCATTTACATAAAGATGGATGCCCAGGAGCAGCTTCTTCTGTCCGAGGGTGTGAGCAGTCAATTGGGTTTGGTAACCTATCATCCAGAAGTTTTGTCTGAGGGTATGGAGAGGAGACCTACACCAGTGATCGACGATGCCAAAGCTAAGGTCCCCATAGTGTCCGTACACCTAGTAAGTACCACATCTCTACTGCCCTACAGCTCAGCTTTCGCTAGAGTAAAGGTACCGAACGGGTGGCCAACGTCCCAGAGACTACTGCTGGAAGCCGATGAAACCATTGGAACTAAGCTGGGTTTACAAGTTACAGATGCCCTGGTTGAACCATCTGAAGATGGGCTTGCTTGTGTCATGTTATCCAACCCCACGGGGTTCACGCAAAAGATCGAGCAGGGGACAACTATTGGCGTCCTAAGAAAAGTTGAAGTTGTTAGGCCAACACCAGTTCCCGACGACAGCGCTAAGCCAATATGCCAAGTGTCCTCGGAGCAACAGGATGATCCTACTACGAATGCTACTGAGGGTGAAGAAGGAGGAGAGTCCAGGAGATCAAAGCTATTGGCAACCCTTGAACATCCAGAACTACCAGACGGTGACAAGGATAAGCTGTTGGGTTTCTTAGCTGACCATCATCAAGCTTTTTGTTTGGACCCTGGCGAGCGAGGAGAGACCGCTTTGACACAACTTGAGATTGACACCGGAGACTCACATCCACAAAGCCAGCCAGCCCGAAGGATGCCCTTGGCAGTACGACGTGAGGTTGCCAGGCAGTTAGAATCCATGCAACGCGAAGGTGTAATTCAACCCTCCAAATCACCTTGGGCAAGTCCGGTCGTATTAGTGAGGAAGAAAGACGGAACCCACCGCTTTTGTGTTGATTACCGCCGACTCAATTCTGTGACAAAAGCCGACACCTATCCCCTGCCACGCATTGAGGATCTGTTGGATCAGTTAGGCTTGGCCAAGTACTTCACCACCTTGGATTTGGCTGCAGGATACTGGCAGATTCGAGTACACCAAAAATCCCAGGAGAAGACAGCATTCGTGACCCCCCAAGGCTTGTTTGAATTCCGAGTTATGCCCTTTGGGCTGTGCAATGCTCCAGCTGTGTTCCAGCGGTTGATGCAACAAGTGTTACAAGGACTCAATCCGGCAGAAGGCCCAGACTTTGTATCAGTATACCTGGATGATGTGCTCGTGTTCTCTCGAACATTGGAGGGGCATCTGGAACATCTCAAACGAGTCATTGAGCGAATCGAGGAAGTGGGACTGAAGCTTAAGCCCGCCAAGTGCAAGTTTGTCCGCAAAGAAGTTGAGTACCTCGGGCATATTATTACTCCCGAAGGCTTGAAACCAAATCCCAAGCTCGTGACGGCAGTTAGGGAATATCCCACCCCCAGGGATGTTCGTGGCCTCAGGCGATTCTTGGGAATGGCCTCTTATTACCGTAGATTCATCCCGGGCTTTGCCAAGACTGCAGAGCCATTGCATCAGCAGACCCGCAAAGACGTTGTGTTCCAGTGGACACCTGAGTGCCAACTGGCTTTTGAAACCCTCAAGTCCAAACTGACAGCAGCTCCTGTATTGGCTTATCCGGCCTTCGACAAAGACTTCGTCTTGGAGACAGACGCTAGCATTCAGGGTTTGGGCGCTGTATTGTCTCAGCACACAGATAGAAAATTGCATCCCGTTGCTTATGCTAGTCGTGCGTTGTCAAAGCCAGAGAAGAACTACGGGATCACAGAATTGGAGACTCTGGCAGTAGTATGGGCTGTCACTCATTATCGACATTGCCTGTATGGCAGATCCGTGACAGTCTACACTGATCACTCGGCAGTCAAAGCAGTATTGGAGACCCCCAATCCTAGCGGGAAGCATGCTCGGTGGTGGAACAAGGTGTATGGCAGCGGAATTTCCAAGGTCAACATTGCCTATCGGCCTGGGAAAGACAACAAATGTGCTGATGCACTTTCCAGAGATCCTGTTGACCCAGCACCTACAATGGAGACAGTACCAGTGACTGAAGTGGCCGCATTGCAGTCCGAGGACATCACTACGCTCCTTGGGAAAGAAACACCAACCACCATCCCAGTAGGACAGTCGTTTGAAGAGACTCAACAGAATGACCCGTGGATCCATCAGCTCACCCTTTATCTGATGAGGAAGGAGTTACCGGAGAAAGATGATGAAGCTCGCAAGATAGTGCTTCAGGCCCCTAACTTCACAATTATGGACAGCATCTTGTACTTCATCGATAATAAACACGATCATCGCAAACGGGCAGTGGTACCCAAAAGTCTCCAACAGCAGTTGATGGGAGAGAATCACGGAGGACGATTTGGTGGCCATTTCTCAGGACCCAGGACGTATGCTAAGATGGCGCTTTGTTGGTGGTGGGATAGGATGTACTCTGACATAATGGAATTCTGCAAGGTTTGCCCCGAATGTGCAACTGTTAGTGGGATTGGACGTCGTCACAAGCCTCCACTACATCCAATTCCCGTATCTCGGCCTTTTCAGATCCTTGGAGTGGACCTCATGGAACTACCTAAAACATCTTCAGGGAACCGATATGTTATAGTCTTTCAGGACATGTTCACCAAATGGCCATTTGTGTTCCCTGTCCCAGACCAACAGTCGATCCGAATTGTGAAGTTGCTAGCCGAGCATATTATCCCGTTCTGTGGTGTGCCCGAAGCTTTACTGTCGGACCGTGGTGCAAATTTGCTATCACACCTTATGTTAGATGTGTGTGAGACCCTAGGCATCAAGAAGCTTAATACCACAGCATACCACCCGCAGGGTGATGGAATGGTGGAACGGTTTAACCGTACCCTCAAGACGATGTTGAGGAAACACTCCAGAGATTTTGGAAGGCAGTGGGATCGCTATTTGCCTGGGCTGTTGTGGGCATATCGAAACATGCCACACGAGTCCACGAGAGAAAGGCCTTCATACCTCTTGTTTGGTTTCGACTGCCGATCCCCGTCTGAGGCATCTCTTTTGCCACCCTCCTCTGTGGAACCGACGAATCTTGATGACTATCGCGAGGAGTTAACACTTTCCCTGCGTTCTGCACGAGGTCTTGCCGCCAAGTCCATTCAGGCAGCTCAGAAGAAGTACAAAAGACACTACGACCAGAGTGCATCAACTTTTCGCTATCGTGTCGGCCAGTGGCTCTTAATTAAGTTCCCACAGGATGAGACTGGCAAGAACCGTAAACTCTCCAGACCATGGCATGGTCCCTACCGTGTAGCTGTGGTGGAGGAGCCGAACATTGTTGCAGCAAATGTGTACTTCCCGGATGACAAGCCAATACGAGTGCACCAGTCAAGAGTATGCCCATGCCCGGTTGAGTTTCCCGCGGGTTACTACTGGTATGGAGGGAAGCGTCAGGGTGTTGGACAGCCGCCCAGATGGTTAGACCAATTGACCACAGATGAGCCCAACAAGACCACTGAGGAAGACGATGTGTGTATCACCCCTGTCGACAACCATCCCCGCTACAACTTGAGGGGTCCTTTCAAGAAGGCTGACTCGGGGCGCGTCACTTAGAAGAGGGGGGGGTGATGTAACAGTGATGATATGGACTGTCTTGTGTTGTCTGTATTAGACATAGTTAAGTGATAACAACTAAGTATTATTACGTATGATTAAGAGTGAGAGAGTGTGAACACGTGGAGTAGCTTAGGACAATGCATCTTTGTTCTATGATTGATTGAGTTCGGTTGAGGTGAATAACGTTCGGTTGACGCGTTCTCGGATGAGCCCGTGCTCCGCGCTACAATTATATTTGGTCAATCACTATGCTGATGTTAGTAAAAGAGATGGTCAAAAACGAACAGCACTTCACTATGCTAGTGAGAGTGGCCACTTAAAAGTAGTTGAGCTCCTACTTAGTAATGGTACAAAAATTGATGCAGAGGACTAGAATGGTTGTACTCCTCTGATGATGGCAGCTGGAAAGGGACACATTGATATTTCATTGCATTTTATTCAGCATGGTGCTGATGTAAGGAAGACCAATTGTCATAAGCAAACAGCACTTCACTATGCTAGTGAGAATGGTAAATTGAGAATGGTTGAGTTATTGCTCAGTAAGGGTGCAGAAATTGAAGTAGAGGATGAGGACCACTGTACTCCTTTAATTTTAGCATTTAAATATCAGAAGCTTCCTGTCGTGTGTTGCCTCATTGAAGCAGGAGCAAATGTAAAACTAGTAGCTAATTATTTACCTGATGATTGGAAACACAGGAATCTCAAGAGAAAGGCTCTCTCTTATGCTATTAATTACAATCACATAGCAGTAGCAACCGTACTCATTATCAATGGTATTGGAATTGAAGGACAGTTAGATACAATACCACCCAGGACTGCTCTAATTTGGTCCATTGAAAATGGCTATAATCTACTAGTTTGGATACTCGTTATTCAAGGGGTAAATGTCAACTACCAAGATGCCAATGGTAGTAGTGCTCTTCATTTTGCTGCCAGTTTGAATAACACTCAGTGTGGTATTCTGCTAGTTGAGGCAGGAGCTAGTGTGAGACTTGTGAACAAAGCTTCTGCTACTCCCCTTGACATGGCTTCTCGAGACTTTAAGGAAGCCATTGTGCAGACACTGTCATTCAACACAAAGAAGTCCGTCTGTGTTATTGGAAATGCATACAGTGGTAAGAGCACGCTGATTGCATCACTGCAGAATGAAAATGCTAAATTGTTGAAGAAAATCCGCCATCGTCTGTTTGGAGTGAAGGACATCAGTGATCGTACAGCTGGTATCGAACCAGTATCTCTCAGTAGTAAACGATACGGAGATACGGTGTTTCTCGACTTTGCTGGTCAGCATGAGTATCACGGCCCTCACGAGATGTTCCTGGAATCCATTTTGAGCAAAAGTAGATCCACTATGACCATCATAGTGGTCGTGAAAGTCACTGAAGCAGAAAAAGCTATTTCTCAGCAACTTGATCGATGGCTTCATCCTGTGTCTATAATGGCTTCAACAACGAATCCAATTCGAGTGATTCTCATTGGAAGCCATATTGATAAAGCAATATCCAAACGGGAAGTCAAGAAAAAGGTGGAGCACTGCTATGAAGGAGTTCAGCAGAGCCTTTGTGGTACCTCTTTGGAGTTCCTAGATGCATGCTACCTCGATTGCCGTCAGCCTTACTCTAGCGATATAGGTAAATTATGTGCATATCTCAATGAGGTTCCAATACCTGAACACAAAGCAACTGAAATGCCCTACAGTATCAGTTGGGTCGTCTCTCATATGAAGGCCTCACTGGATGTCAAGGCCATTCAAGTGGCAGATTTTGCGATGTGGATAGTAGAAAACAAAGCTAATCTCCCCTCTGACCTACCTCCAGCAGAAGAAGTGTGTAAGGATTTATCCTCTACAGGTCACTTCCTGTACCTTCCTAATAAAGAAAAGCTGTCCAATGGCTGGCTCGTACTGGACCTCCCATCCATACTTCATGAGGTGTATGGGACTCTATTCTCCCCTTCGAAGACGATTATCAACAAATTTGGTCTTCTCAATTGTCAAAAGTTGTCAGTCCTCTTCCCAACACTAGATCGAGGAATGATTCGTGATGTCCTCGTCAGTTTGGAGTTCTGCATTGATATGGATCCATCTATTCTTCCAGAAGAAGTAATCCAGCTGACTGAAAGCACAGACAAAGATGAGCATTTGTTCTTTCCAGCGTTAGTATCATACCAACCTCCTAAGGTCTTCACAATTTCTCAACAAGGTTGTCATGTGCTATCATGGCAATTGGTAGTGGACAAAAAGCCCTTTATATCTTCCCGTCTCCTCCAAACCATCATCCTCCGATTGGCTGCTCATCATATAATCTATTTCATGCAAGGCTCAGACACCAGAGAGCATTATTGTAGTGTATGGCAAAACGGAATCTTTTGGCAGTCAACTGACGGTCACGATGTAGCAGTTCAAATCAGTAACAATACTGTACTTGAGGTGATTGGGATAAGTGATGTCGGTCCAGAAAGTCTCTCTTTGTACATTTCGACCATCACTCAGGACATCTTTGCTACAATACATGAACTGTCACCGACTCTATCAGCTGCTTCATACATCATCCACCCAGCCAATCCTCAAGTGCTGCTGGAGAATCCCAGATCCCCCTCTCCTCTCCAGATGTTTCCAGTAGAGGTCATGCTGGAGAGTATGAAGAATAATGGTAAAGTGTTATGCCTCTCACGGATGACACCAAACGAACCAGCACTGAAGGTCTCTATTACAAAGATATTTTGTGGATTTCAACCCTCAATAAAACTCGTCGAAAGATTGTGCTTCACACATGAAACATGTGAGTTCGGTTGTATGTTGACATGTACATATTCATGCATGTCATGTACATTTGTGTTATTTTGCATGCATACCAGAATCTATGGACTTTTTTGATTTTAATTGTATCTCATCTTCTTCCAGATGTGAAGTCCATTCCCCCACTTATGGACATGCCTATGAAATCCTCCACTGATCCCCTCCAAACTACATCAACTGTTCCTCTCCGAACTGCATCCAATGATCCTCTCAGGACTGCATCAACCATTTCTCTCCTGACCACACCCACCCTCCACCAACTTGATCAATTCCTTGTTCGACAAGTTGCCTTAGATTGGTATACAGTTGGCATCCACTTAGAAATAGAGGTCCTCACTCTACAGATCATTGAAGCAGACATCCACCCTCCCAGTGTGGAGAGGTGCTGTCGTACCATGTTCACCAAATGGCTGTCTCATGACAAAGGTACAGGAGGAGCCCCAAGACTTTGGAGAACAGTTCTCAAAGCTCTAAAGAATGTCGGGTACACCAGTCTTGTTGGAGATGTTGAGAGAACTCTAAACATAAATGATCATCATTGTCATCGCTAACACCATCCATGTTCTTTCCGATATCTGCTGTTTCATGTTGCAATAATTACATCTTCGTAGTTTACTTAGTTGTACACACCACATCCACTGATCATCTCTAGACTGCTTCCAGTGATTTTCTGATCACATCTACTGCTTGCACTTCTCCATACATACTGCGCACCCTACTGATCTTCAGAGCATATCCACTGATCTTCAGGCAGCATCCACTGATCTGCAGACAGCATCTACTGATCTTCAGACAACATCCACTGATCTTCAGACAGCACCCACTGATCTTTGGCCATCATCCACTGTATAATCTTCGGTATCGACTGATCCTCTCCACATCCACTAATCCACTCCGGACCACATCCACTAATCTATTCAGGACCACATCCACTAATCTATTCAGGAACACATCCAATAATCTGCCCCAGACCACATCCAATAATCTACTCAAGACCACATACACTAATCTACTCTGGACCACATCCACTGATCTACTCAGGACCACATCCACTGATCTACTCAGGACCACATTACACTAATCTGCTCTGGACCACATCCAATAATCCACTCCAGACCACATCCACCAATCTACTCTGGACCACATCCACCAATCTACTCTGGACCACATCCACTAATCTACTTTAGACCACAGCCACTAATCTACTTTGGACCACAGCCACTAATCTACTTTGGACCACAGCCACTGATTTTCAGACTGCATTTACCAATCACCCACCCTCCACCAGCTCAATCAATTATTTCCTTATTCAACAAGTTGCAGTTGAATGGGTGGCTTGTAAAGTAGCCTCAATGGTTGAAGTGCTCCCAAGCAAAAACAATGAATGAAAGAAGGAATGAATCAGCACACTGTTAACCACCACTTAGAAAGAGAAGTCCTGACTTAATAGATAATTGAAGCGTATGTCCATCCACCTAGTGCAAAGTGCTGTTGTATCATGTTCAACAAATGGTTGTCTGGTAACAAAGGTACAGAACTCTGTTTGAACCAAATCAACCATCATCTGTGTTGTACGTATATTGTTTGTTAAACATCGATAACAGCTTGTATTCTCTGTCTATGCATTGCCTTTTTTATTCATAATTTGCCATGTATGCGTTACATACATTGTTGTGGACAGCTTGCTACGTACATACATCGCTTACTGAGCTTATAATTCTTTGTTACAAACGCGGTGAAATACATGAGATATCTAATACTGTACGTATTATTCTTCGGATAACCTAATTATATCATTCGTAGACACTTTTATATAGCATACAATATGCACCTGATATAATCCGTCCACTTTCCGCATTCTTGGTCGACCTTCCGCATTTTAACAGTCGTGCAGAAATGGCGGTTGTCTGCTGAACGATACAGAAGATCGTGCCGTGTAAATGACTAAGGTAAATGTTCACCTTCTATATGGCAGGCACTAGCGTGCGTTTTACGTTGTTGTACGTATTTGAAGTCTCATCCCCCCAATGCAACCCACACGCGCGTGGATTCTGAAGAATTTTGCCACAGGTTATAATGAAATCACATTTCCCCCTTATTTCGTTGCGTGAGCGAAAATAAAATCTCTGGACGGAAGGTCCGGATTATCCGTGACTACAACTGGATGTGTTTAACATTTAGTTTGATATTCGTTCAATAATTTGAGGAAATAGTGAAGTACTGATACTTTTACTTTTTAACTACTTTTTGTACTGATTGTGAAGTATAATTTTGTTGTTGGGGATTAAAACTTCGCGTGCATTATCCTATGCTACAGCGGGCGATGCCGTTCACAGGGGGGTTATAACGGACCCGGCGTTGTTGGAGATTTTAGGCAATAAATGATTGGAATGTCGAATACTTATCACCTATGTCACCACTCGCGACGAAATGATTGCGCAATGATTTCGTTCAGGCGACAAACTCACGATAGAAAACCTACTTTATGCAACTGCAGTAATGCTGAGATACAATCAGCAAATGATCGAACATTATCACCAATTGTATTAGATGAAAATAAACGCATACGCTAAAATGAATGACTAAATTGGGCAAGGAAGCGCATAAAACATCGATAATCGAAACAAAAACGTAATTATCGCAAAGGTTAACGATTGAGAAATGGCAGGCACAATTCATTCTAGTACAAAATCAAAGACATACCTTTAGAGATCCTCAAAGTTTACTTGGATTGCGAGCGATCTTCAGGAACCTTGCAATTTACGAAACGACGGCTATTCCTCCATAACACGTTGCGTAATAACTATAGCAACGTCACATTAAATGGCGGATGGGCAGTCGTTTCTCAAAAACGGTGTTAGCCGCATCAGTAGATGGACCTTTTCGCGTATTATTATATCTTATAACGTTAGAGAACGATGTCGTCTACATTCTGACCGTGAGGGAAGATGTTATAATCAGGTATGTTAAAGTTATGCGAAGATTCCACCTATTTTCTCTGCGTTTTATGCGTATTTTAGTACATTTTCAATTATAACTCTAGTGTTAGAGATTATAACATCTTCCCTCACGGCAGATCTTTAGATAATAATGCACTACTTCATTTGATACCAATTTAAAGTTCATCCAGGGCCTTCTACTGATGCGGAAAAAGCGATTTTTACCCGAAAGTACTATTTACTTGTGACGTGTTTAGAGCTTCTTGATGCATGCTATTCAATCGCTTTTTCACCCAGACTTCAAAATGAGATCGAAAGTATTGGTACATATCAAAAAAAGGATTTATTATTATTCCTCCGGTCTATAAATGCGGTATGTTTTCGGGGTTGATATGCGTTGGCCATTTTATTGCTATTTTCGGGGTCCGTTATAATGACCCTGTGTTATCATTACCGTGTTCCCGTGTGTTGCACTGTATCCCTCCCTGCGCGCCTATTCCGAGCAGTTTACATGGGAAGAGGCTGTGTAAACTACCCGTGCCGGCGCATTGTAGATTGCACTTGAGCCATACATCTTCCATACCTATGGTCCTGTGGTTCAATACAGTATTGACAGAGTGAGTTAATCGGTTTTACTTTAGAATCCAATCTCAGACAACCCAAGCTGAATGACTTCAGTGGAGGGAGAAGCTGCTGGCAGAAGAAAAGGTAAGATAGTGCTATACTGTGAATGTGGAGGATTGTCATGGGTGGTTTGTATAGGATGGTGGGTAGTCGTTATAGAGAAGTAGCTCATGAAGCTGGGTTGGTCCAGATGTATATGTTCAATGTGGTGGAATGCACTTCTGTTCCATCTGCTCGTTCAGGGGACCGTGTGTTTCTTTGTGAGTTGAGCCCTTTGCAAAAGACGCTGTACACGATACTGACTGAGCAAGAGGACTTCAAGCTGGTCGCAAAGTCACAGGATCTGTGTGCGTGCGATAGTGGTGAACAGCAGGGTTATTGTTGCCAGGTGGTGAGTAGCTAGTGTGTGTAGCACTGTGGAGTGCCGTCATTGTGCTCTGTGAGTATATGTACATTGCGCTGGGATTGGCTGTTATTTTGATATTATCACCACGATAATCAATTAATCACCAGTGCAATTACATATGGGACTGGGGTTGGAAGCCACTCCCACTTCATTAGGCCTAGCAGTCACCTGCCTGCCTGGGTTTGGGGTCTTGGTCTTTCTCAAGGTTCAAAATGAAACCCACTGAGGGGAGGCTGTCTGTATGGGATGGGAGTCTGTTCCACTGACTCAATTAATCTCCATAAGTAATTGATCTGTTTCCACCACTAATGATGATCAGAGTTGATATTACTGTCAATTAAAATCCCAGAACTTTCATAATACATACTTATATTATACTGCTTGTGTGTGTTTGTGGTACTTTTCAACATTTGTAATGACCTGTCTGCCCAATGATGATAGAAAATTGATAGATTGCACCAGATTTGCTGTATGATACCTGAACCTCAAGACCATGTGTACACTTGATCCTTGACGACTAACCAACTGTCAATTTGTGGTAACTACCTACCTACCTATCTACCTACCTACCTATCTACCTACCTACCTATCTATCTACCTACCTACCTACCTACCTACCTACCTACCTACCTACCTACCTACCTACCTATCTACCTACCTACCTACCTACCTACCTACCTACCTACCTATCTACCTACCTACATACCTACCTACCCACTGGCATTGTATACAGACACGTATATTCTGTATTGTCCTACCCCGTCCACCTATGCTGAAGCAAATGACCCAAGTTTTTCTCGAAGATTTTATCCAACTATGCTGTGTTGTGCGAAATGAAGGACACAGGTTTTCATCTTCTGTTGCATAGAACAACAAGAAAGGGCAGCATTGGTTTGAGCTGGTCTCTCGGTGTACTGTTGTGCTGTTGAAGTGTGCTAATCATGTGGGACTCTTACTATCAACACACCAGGACCATGATGATATGGTAGGAGTATGTGTGTACTGACAGTAATGTACGTAGATGATATATAGTGTGTAGTGTATTTTGTGTGTGTGTGTCCACGCGTACATGTGCACATGCATGTGTGTGTGTGTCCGTGTGTGTGTGTGTCCGTGTGTGTGTGTGTGTGTGTGTGTGTGTGTGTGTGTGTCCGTATGTCTTCACACATGTGTATGTAAGTGTATAGTTTAAAATTTAGCGCTAAAATCTTTAATAATTTCAGTACAACAGGAATGTGTATGATTGTGATACTATTGTTGCATGAATGTGTCACTCCAGTTGCAGAGATCACTACAAAAGGCTTTCAGGAAACACCCCGAGCTGATAGGGTTGTCATCAGCAGCATCCTTCCTCACCCTCTCTAGTCCGCAGTATTGTGGGAAGCTCAAGGTGGGTGGGTACATAGGTCAACCTCAAGTATGTGTGTGCTGACCACCATGGGAGTGTGGGACAGAGTAAGAGTGTACAGTTGCCCTCAATGTGTATAGTCTACAACCCTTAGCAGGGACCTCGTTTAGCTATGAATGACTGAGGGTATGCCGGTTTCCACATAATGCTTGCTTAATATAATCTGAGAGAGAGGCTGAATGCATAGTTGAAGCACACTCATTATGCGTTAATGATCTTCTCATTGTTGTGAATTTTCAAAGCAATTGTCATTAACAGTACACTTGACAATATCAGAGCACATCTAAACCGAGCACAATCATTGCTAATGTCCTTGTATTGTATGACCATTGAATCCCAATTCACAAAGATTTCACATCCCATTCCACCTTAGCAGAAATGCCAACTACATAGCTGTACCTTTGGAGTGGGCCTAAATAACATGGCATTTGTCATGTGCAAACGTTTCCAATGTGTTTGATTGTGTGAATTTCAGTTTGGATGACAACATGATTTCGTAATATACAAAATGGTGGAAATTGCTAAACAAACTGTGTAACAGTGTTGAGTTTCATTTGCAGGTACTGGAAAAACTGTTACCTCGGTTGAAAATCAAAACTGAAAAAGTTGTATTTTATACTCATTCAAACCAGGTAAAACTGCATATTATTCTATTCCAACATACAGATATGTATGTATCTTCCAAACAGATACATATGGTTGTATTGTGTACAGATGGTTGCTGCACTGGAAGAGTTCCTGCTCTCACTGAAGTACAGTTACGTGACGTTGGACAATAAGATGTCTTTGTCCACAAGGCAACAGATGGTGGAACGGTTTAGGGATCTATCATCAACAGAGTTTATTCTCCTTTGTTGTGCTGAGTATGTTACTCATTGATACTGTGTACCTTGACGTTTGACCTTGACTACTGTACAATGGCTACCAGCAGTATGTTCATTGTAGTTTCTTTGCCCACCACAGACCTGGTATTGATTATTCGCCTTTGACTGAGAGAGGGATACCACTGCTGGTGTATGATCCTTGTTTTAGCAAGCGTACTAGTCCGAGGTACTCATGTATGTGTATGTTAGCGCGAAGTGTCTAATTGTACCAGTTCCCTCCAGCTCGCGCAGCCAAGCATTCTCACCTCATAAATGCATTGTCATTATCCATCCCAACGTAATGCACACCACTAGGACAGTATTGTATATCTTTAAGTACAGTATAACTTGCTTTGTAGGTATGCCAGTTAATACTCTTGGTAAATAACAACATACACTTCACTCAGTCCCTAGTTTACGTACATTATGTCAACCGGTACTAATAGTAAGTACAAATTTGGTGTTCGTATACCCTTCCAGATATTTACTAAGCAGGTTGGACTAGAGTAATTCTCATGTGCTGTACATGTGTGATTCTATATTGAAACAGTACGGTACAAGGGTCTTGTGTTGTACCTTTGCACAGGTGTGCTGTGTGCTGCACACAGTCTGTTCCAGTATATAAGCTCATCGCTGTGGGGATGATAGAGGAAATGCTGTACATGAGAGATGCCTCAGGCTGTGTGAGTTGGACTGTGACACAGTTCATTCTATAGTGTGTGTACCAATATGACTGGTTTAAACTGATTGTGAATACCAGATACTGTATGCGTTGTGTACCCTGTGGCCAATCTGCTGTAGTCCAACTTCTGGATGCTTGTACACTTGTCCTTGTAAACTCTTGTTTGAATGCTGTTGTTGATGTAATTCCCCAGAGATTTGGCTTATCCAAATATGAATGTTGACATAGATCTGGTTTTGTAAAGGTGTTTTGGAATGTTGTGGAGTGCTGTGGAGTGTTGGAATGTGGCCTGCAATGATTGTGTTCTCTGTGCTCTTTGTACCCCTATCCCACACAGCATGGCACTCCTGCTAAGAGGGGTGAAGATTCCCTCTTCTCTTATTTTGACCTGTTCACTTTTCACTCAACATCCGTTTCTACGGGAAGAAAGAATTGGCAGGTATTAATGAGTGTACTCTCTGTTTTGTACAACACATATGTGCACACTGTCTCACATCTCAGGTTACCACAAAGACTGTTGAAGGTGTCTGTATATCTCAACTCAGCAGCTCCAAGTTAGTGCAGCCACACACATGTAATGTATTCACTGTTACAGTATGTGTTTGGCTTGTGCTTGTCTAGTATGACTATCAATTGTATCGGGGTCCTCATCTGTGAGGGGTGGGGTGAGTATGTTGGGGTCCTCATCTGTGAGGGGTGGGATGAGTATGTTGGGGTCCTCATCTGTGAGGGGTGGGGTGAGTATGTTGGGGTCCTCATCTGTGATGGGTGGGGTGAGTATGTTGGGGTCCTCATCTGTGAGGGGTGGGGTGAGTATGTTGGGGTCCTCATCTGTGAGGGGTGGAGGTGAATATACTGGGTTCCTCACCAGGAAGGGGTGGGGTGAGTATATCGGGGTCCTCACCAGGTAGGGTGGAGGGAATATATTGGGATCCTCCTTTGGGAGGGGTGGGGTGATTGTATTGGAGTCCTCAACTGAGAGTAAAGGAGTGAGTGTATTGTAGTTTCCAGTGGGAGACTAAAGACATGTTCTGTGTTTTGCTATGTGCCCCATGATGCAGTTGATGTACATATCAAAAATCTTTTCTATTCCACTCTCTAGTGAGCCAATTGCTGGATCCGATAGTGGAATAGCAGAGCCAATACCAGGTATTCATCCACTCTCTCCTGTGTCTCTCCATTCACCATTGATGGAAATTGTTAAATGCCCCCACAGCTTCCCCACTGAAAGATGATGTGTGTAACCGAAAGGAGGTGTATTCCCTCAGAGATGTAGTGAACACATTTGATGTAAGAAGAATGACATTGTTCAGTGCACAAGTTGTGATGTTCATAGATTTCATTTGATCCTCTTCAGGATGCTAGTGATGATGACAACATTGCCTCCACTGGTACCATTCTACCTGTACTAAGCCCAAAGAAGTTGAAGGGTAGTGTCAGTTACAAGCCTGTGATGTCCCGATTGTACCAAAGAAAGAAAAAGGTTAGAAAAGGATTGGTCTATGACAGTGAACCTGAAGATAGTCCACCCTTGGCCAAGAAGTATAAAAGGGTGCCTCCAGCAACAACTAGTCGTGGTAGACCTCCTGGGAATCATAAACAATTGTCCCCTGTCGATTCTACTGTGAACATTGGTATCAATCCCCCTAGCAAAGTGTCCCTGTCAAACCAAGATGTGTCATCAAGCCCAGGGGAGTCCTTGGCACTAAGTCGTCACCTCAGCAACAAGTCCACCGATGCATATATGGGGGATTCCCCGGATCTTTTCTCCCCCACACCCCAACTCAACCCAGTGAACATGGATGAACTGTTTGGCATGTAATTCTGTTTCTTTATAAATAACAGTTAGTATTGTTTTTAACACAAATGCT
The DNA here is from genome assembly GCA_964020155.1 of Chondrilla cf. caribensis. NCBI lineage: Eukaryota > Metazoa > Porifera > Demospongiae > Chondrillida > Chondrillidae > Chondrilla > Chondrilla cf. caribensis. The sequence continues at coordinate 2,360,296 of OZ026566.1, forward strand.
TCTTTTTTAACAAATTTCCATGTACATACTATGACCTTGATTATTATTGTGAACAATCCTACCATGTACAGCAATCAACTCACACTCGCTTAATCAAAGTTAATTTTCCAAATTCGAAATCAATTCATTTGTGATATTTTCTTTTCACTTCAATTTATGACTATAGTAATATTATACTTATGTAATAGCACTTCAATGTACATTTTAGTAATGGCTTATCTTCAGATTTGAATATGGAAAGTTGACTTTCCCGATGGGGGGGGGAGACATTATTACAACAACAGTACATCTTTAATTTCAATTTTACAATTGAAATTAAAGATGTACTGTATATAAAAATCAACATGATTTACCTAGGACACAGGTTTAGTGAGGTACGTAACAGGAGAGTTGCACCAACACATCCTGGCAAAGTAATTTAAATTAAAGGAAATAATAAAACAAGTATTAAGTAATCTTTATGATAAGTGGAATTAAGGAAATAATAATAAAACAAGAAATAATAATAGAGAAACACTAATTTAAAATAGTGTTTACACAGGTTCATTTCACCGAGTGGGACCATGTATGAGCATGTTGGGCATGAAAGATGGTCTGACTACACGAGATGACCTTGCTGGATGCTCTGTCAAGCATGCTATTATGGAGAATTTGGAAGCCTTGGAGCAATTGCCAATTCTTAATGACCAAGATGATGGTGGAATTGTAGTGTCCCAGGCTCCCAATTTCAATTGGAAATCAGATCAGATTGGAACCCAAGCCCATGTAGGTTGGCTACAAGTTGACAATAGTTGTTCTTTTCTGATTTCCATCTATGTGCACTCGCTATAGCATCTTTACTGTTCCAGGGGATGGTAAGCTCCAGCATGGTGATCTTCTTCTTGTGTGGGTGCATAGCGATCATATGCATGATCGCTATGCATTTCGAGGATCCATGGCCAAGGTAGTCTGGCGTAGCCGACCCTTGATTTGCCATTTTAATTTCTTGAGGCTGAAAATTAGGGCAGGCGTTTATTATGGGCGCTTACATGGACATGCATGGAAGGGACTAGGTAACAATATGGCGAGATTCCGCAGAAGGGTGTGGCCAGCTGCAGGTAGTAAAGTAGGAGGGGATCGTGACGGTCTAAAGAGACGACGGCTGCAAGAATACGAACATCTTGTTGACAACGACTACGATCCCTTTCATGAAAAATGTGGGGAGGACGTATTTTTCAGCGATAAAAAATTAATAGCTACCACAAGACCTGACTGGTCGGAAGGACTGGTATTCTCGGCTAAACCCATTCCATTAGGTGGACAGTTCCAAGTAAAGCTACTTGAAGAAGGGGGTGAATTGGCTGGACCTCTTGTAAGTGCACAGAGTAACCTGCCCTATACACTGTACGCGTATAGTAAGGTAGACGGGTTAATTTCGAACAGTCTACTCAATCCGGTCCATAATGAGCAGACCGAAGAATGTCATGCCTTACCCTGTGTGTAATGATTAAGAATACCAACTATAAATAATAGTTTCCTGAAAATAATACGGTAAGATACCAACTGTTCGGAATTATGGACTCTTCAAAATTAGGCGCGTTTAGCTAATATAACAGAGTCTGTCACTACCTTTCTTATATATTGTACAATGTTGACGTTATGTCCACACCTGCATGCTTGGTTGTGGTGGGATTATATGATGTCTGGTCATTCTCAAACAAAACGTTGACATGAATTCAGAGATTACAATTTACAAACATAAGTATTAAATGACATTAAAATTGCAAGTATCATGATTCATGCATAGTATTGAATATAAATGTACAATAAATGAACTTAAAGTTTAATTGTGCACTGTCTGTCTGGCTACATTTTACAACCTTTGTGGTTGATTTTTTACATTTGGCAATTACAACTTGGAATGGGAATTAAATAAAATGGCGTTCTTGCCCAAAATCGTCCAATTTTTGACAGTGCTGTCCCAGTTCATCCAGAAGGGTGAGAAAATTCGGGACAAATATTGGAATATTTGATTTTCGGGTGGGACAGATTAAAGTGGCAAAAAATCGTGAGTGTCCCGTCATTTTCGGGACGGTTGGCAACTATGCTATGGGTTTTACTGAAACGGGTACCCATCTGATCTCACAAATCTTCTTTATAGACAGATGTCAGTGTAACGAGTACCCATCTGGTTAAATGGTTTTGTATTATCATTGTCAATAGAGCCTGGCAAAGGCAGGGAAGAAAGAACAGCTCAAGAGGACAGTCTGCACACTGAAGTTAAACGTGAGTGTATTCAATGTATACCTGTGTACCTGCGTATCTGGAGGAAAACCAGTGTGTACATGTATATCAGAATCTAGTTGTACACCACTGTGTACCTGTGCATCTAGATGTACACCAGTATATAGTATGTACAGGTGTATCTGGATATGTGTACCAGGATGTGGTTTGTTGCCTGGGCCGATCGAAGTGCAAAGTTTGTGTATATGTGAGCTATTTCCATACTTCCCTCACTTTCAACTTAGGTTATTATACAATTGTATTATTGTATACAAAAATATCCCAAGAACATATGTAATAACTATGTAAATACCTCTGGGTTGTAGGGTTGTAGCAGTCACTTCATCTATATACATTAAGGGATGGCTGAAAAGCGTTCAGTTTATAACAATAAGTACCTGGTCCATTGTACCTTGATTATATAAACATCCTGGGTCAAGTGTGAACAAAACTCTTGATATGCTGTTCATTTCTATCATTACAGGGGCTCTTGAGAAAGGAGCTGTGGATGTGAAGATAATAAAATGCGTGACTTTGGGACCTCCAGAAGCTGGGAAGACCCAACTCAAGCATGCCCTTCTTGGTGACTTCACACCAATTAAGAAAAGCACTGATGCTTCCACACAAGCTACACCAGCTGTGGAAATCATGGTAGCGGGTGAGCAAAAGTGGGAACCCCTCAATTTCAAACAGCTGCAGAGTGCTATGCAAACCACTGCTACCAAGGAAGATCTTCCCCAGAGGCCAAACAATGAAGACACTCAATCCAATTCTCAGAAACATACACAATCAAATATTCAAGAAAACCTCTTTGAAGATCTCACACCTGCAGTTGTTGATCCCCCACAGAAAGATGATCCCTTACACAAAGATGATCCCTTATACGATCCCTTGGAAAGAAAAAACTCCACCCATCCTAGCCAGGCCACATATATCGACCAGTTCCGTAATTTGAAAGGAAAAGTCATGGAAGCCATTCTCCGCAGCCAATTGAGTGATGCTAATATAAATATACATCAGGCAAAGCTAATTTATACAGTAGATAGTGGTGGGCAACCATCTTTTCTTGATTTCCACCCAGTAACAGCCACCTTTGCAGCAACCTACTTGCTGCTGTACAATATGGAGGAGGGATTGGACGCCAAGCCTAAGATGACCTATCGAAAGGATTACCCTACAATAGATTTACCGAATAGCACGCAATCAAATCTTGAAATCGTACGCCGCTCGCTGTTTACTCTCCATCACTTTAAAGAGCGCTATCATGAAAAGCATGAGCGATTGACCAGCCTTATGCAAGATAATTTCAAGCCGCCTAGAGATGACCCATACATCATTATTGTTGGGACAAGGAGAAATGAGCCTACTCTGAAGGAAGACATGAAAAAACTGAAATTGGAGTATAAGCAGATCCCTTCGGTGAAAGAAATCGTGAAAACCCACTTTGTCGATAGCCTTAAACGTGATAGCAAGGAAATAGAAGATCTCCGAAGCTTAGTGTGCACTGATGCTAGCTCAAGTTCCTTCCGCCTTCCTCTTTCCTGGTTTCAGCTCCACCTGATATGCTTGGCTTCAGAATCTGGAACTGTGCCCGAGCGCATTCCAGGTAATCTCACTTTCTCTGAGCTTCGTACTGTTTGTTTGGAGGAGGAGCTGGTCAACTCCAGTGATGAATTCAAAGCAATGGTGACCGTATTTCACAGCCTTGGAGTCTTCTCCTGTCCTGATCTTGACCTGGAAGATGAAGAAGTTGAAGATTCTGAAATCCTTGTTTTTATTAACCCTGGCCTTCTCTTTGCGAATGTCACCAAAATATTGGAAATTTCTTTCAGAGCCTTTGACAAGCAATCACTCGTTAATCTTCAACTGTCAGGGGAGCTGACAACAAGAGCATTGGAAGATTTGGGCATCCCAGTCACCTTGGGATCATATCAAGGATTCCACAAGAGGCTTCTGAAGTGGCTCGTACACTGGGGGTTGGCAGCTGAAATTAAAGAGGGGGAAAAATGGTTCGTTCCCTCTGTTCTTCCACCCAGATCAAATCCCTCCGAATTAGCCATCAGTAAGACCCCCTTTGAACCTTTTCCACTCAGCATTTGCTTTCTGCAAGAGTCACCTGATAATTTCACCTTCCATTACCTTCCAGAGGGCCTCTTCCCACACTTCATCGTGCAATTAGTGAAAATCGGATACATCCTGCCCAAGAATACAGTAGAAGATCTTGAAGAAGATGGACATGTCCCTCACACTCGTTGTCGAGACTCAATGTCTCTTAGAAGCAAGAGAAAGAATAAGCCAGCATTCAATATCGACCTCATTGACAAGGCTAACCACTTAGTGGTTGATTTAACTCCGGCAAAGAAGAAGTTACCTCGACCAGAAGCCTATAGTGAGGCTGGAGCTATTCTTGCAGAATTGAAAGAAGCAATGGAGAAGGCAAACAAAAATCTTTATCACCATAATAGTGATAATGTTGCCATTTGCTGCACTTGTACATGCGACTTTGAAGAAGACCACTTAGCTGAAGTACAGGAACAACGCTGTGAAATTTGCTGTCTCCATCCCAGACGACTACAACAAGGTGCTTGGCAAGATGACTGTGATGACTCTTTGAGGGAAGTGATAAAAAGCTTTCAATCCTATTCAGGTGTGTTGATCTGCCAATCCATTTGTTTACCTGGTGTAGCATGTATATACAAGTATTCTGTGAGTACACGTTTGTGTATGTGTTGTTTGTGTTTACGGGTATGCATGTGTGTGTATTCATGAGTATGCATGTGTGTGTGTGTTCACGAGTATGCATGTGTGTGTTGTTTACGTGTAACTGTGTGTGTGTGTGTGTGTGTGTGTGTGTGTGTGTGTGTGTGTGTGTGTGTGTACATGCGTTAGATTTGACAACAATTACTTCCATTATTTCCCTATCCTAGAGTCCTCCTCTGATCTCCAGTGTGGTGCTATTATTGAGAAGTACAAGGACAGATTCCTGTCACACATTGATGCTCATGCTATTGCCAGAAAACTGGAGATAAAGAATGTCATCCCCAACAGGGTGTCCTACGAGATCAAGAACAGTGCTACAGAAGATGCCAACGACCTCTTGTTTCTCCACCTTCAATCCAATGCATCACTGGAAACCCTCCACAAACTGTGCGATGTGATGACAAGTACAAGTGGATATCCCAACATGAATAAACTTGGAAGTACTATGAAGAAAGACCTCCCTTTAGTAGGTTATGTTGCTGAGTCAAATGAGTACACATCTTACTCTAGCCTATATGCATGTTTGTGTGGTAATTATGGCATACTATATCCATACAGTACATGTAACACTCTACTAAGTAGATAAGTATGTTCATCACAATCATGTATGTGTGCGTAGATGTCTATGTATGTGTGTACAAAGTAGATCAGTCAGTTCATCAAATACATGTATTTCTACATGTGTACAAAGCGGATCAGTACGTTCATCACATACACATATGTGTAGGTGTGTACAAAGTAGACTGGTACATTCTTCACATATGTTGTCTGAGTGGAGATACAATATCCTAGTTCGTGTCCACTTACATCTGTACACATACACAGTCCCACAGTGCATTGTTTTGTGGTCCAGTTACATTCAATAACTCCACCTCTCCCACACACAGGTGTAACTGATAGACTGCATGTAGCCAGGCAGGAGTGGAGGATGCCAGCTGTAAACACCTTTAGTAGCATTCTTCCCAAAGTATTCCTCTGACATCAAATTATCATTGTTTAAGTGTTTGTATTATAGCAAGCTATATAGCTAATTAATGTGCATTATGTTATGGATTGTGCTCAGTGGGGTCTTTTCTCTAATATCTTATATTGTCAGTGGCATGCAACAGGTTATGCAATTGACCTATATAGACCCCGCCTCCTCCACATCTGCTACAACGTTACTGATTAACTTTTTACTTCACCTGCCGGAATCACAGTTTATTTGCCATTATGAAATTATAATAGTGGATTAATTATAAGAGCAGGTTCTTGAAGAAGATAGGTGTCTTAATTAGCCTCAGAATTACACACCGGAGAACTTGAAAGTAATATGTTTGCACGTACAGAGCGTAGATAGCTATTTACAGGCCGGATCGATGATACTTAGGGAACGGAATGGCGGAGTGACTGAAACGAGGAACGGAACGGAACAACGTGTTAATCATGTGACTGACACCTGATCGTTTCGACCTACAATTTCCTAAGCTTGCTCTCGATATTTAGCTGAACAATGGAGTCCCTTGTACGTGAAGTCAACTTTCGTATTAACGGTAGGCCAGTAGCTTTGTCTGGTTTGGATCCAGCACTGTCCCTAAACGAATGGATCAGAGAGTACCGTGGTCTGACGGGGACCAAGAGGATGTGCGGTGAAGGAGGGTGCGGTTGCTGTGTAGTCTACTGCGAGTGGCTCGATCCTGGCCATCAAAGGAAGAAAGTGAAAGCATCTGTTAATTCGGTAAACGTTCACTAACGTGTATGTCAGGTATCTACACGCACATGTGCATACTAAATATAATTTCAACAATGAACAAAATTCAGCACAGTACTAATTCTGTCTATTAATAATAGATCCAATTTAATATAATCTCGTAAATTGAAAAGGTTGCATTTATTAATCTTAGGGAATGTGTATACAGACACAACAAAACTACATGTATAGTTCGTAATATGGCTCCATATGATATGAACCATCGACTGATCTTGAGACCATCACTCTTCTCGTGTAGTGCTTGTGTCCTTTGTATTCTGTCAACAACTGGGATATTACAACTGTCGAAGGAATTGGCAAGTGAGCGTGTGGCCTATTTCCATCTGTACCTAACTGTTACTGTGTTGGTATCTGTTATAGTCTAACTGCACGTGCTGTGTTCATGATTCTTATGTTGCAGCTCCGTTGATGGATATCATGACATCCAGAAAAGTGTTGTTGAGAACAATGCTAGCCAGTGTGGGTACTGTACACCAGGGTTTGTCATGAACATGTACAGGTAGGTCCCTGAGCTGCAGTCATTGAAATGATCATGTACGTACTCACAGTATGCACATAATTGTACTCTATGAACTGATTAGTTTCTAATTTCTACTTTAGACGTTTCCCTAGCAACATACGTACATGTGCTTATTGATTTCCGTATGTATACTTCAAATTTCAAAGAATTTACATTCATAATATCTTTACGTCAGTTTTTATTTTGTGAACATAGTGTGTACTATAAATTTGTCCAAATCTGTTTAGTTTTTAACTTTAATTCCATTTTAACTGTTATGCTCCTTTTTAGCCTTCTTCAAGGGAAGAATGTTGTTAGCAAAGAGGAAATTGAGGACAGTTTTGATGGGAATATTTGCAGATGTACAGGTTAGAGGTTTCTTGAGGATACAGTGCATTGCCCGGATTACTCTAAAGTGCTATAATGCTTCATTTCAAATCATTTTTAAACCAGTTTCAAGTCACCTCGATATATCAATTATTATTATTTTGTAAAATATAGCAAATTTACCAAATCAATCATGTAATCCCCTTTGTGCATTTACACAATACGTACGTAGGTTAAATCAGTTTCAATTCGAAGTGTAACCAGTAATATGTGTAAATCCAGTATAGAACCATGCTGTCATCTCTATTGGTAAGACTACAGTGTTTAGGATGTGCTATTTTGAAGTTTCAGTTGAACATCTCTACAACATCACTCCTGGTTCCTCACTTTACCTGTCATTATACCCTGCTTGCTGTTGTATCCAATACAATTACTGTGGATATGAATGCACAAGCACCCACAAACAGGTTGCATGTTTTATCTTGTTATAAAGAGATTGTCCTTGTAAGAAGTGCTGTTGTAAAGAGGTTTGACTGTGTACATTATTCCATTCTCCTGATACCAACTTCATTGTACCACTTCAGTGCATATGTTGTCATCCCATAATATGTTGTTGTCCAATATCAAATGTTGTCATCCCATCATATTGATTACCATTCTGTCTATATATTATGGCACCATATTCAGGTTACCGTCCAATACTCGATGCAATGAAAACTTTTGCTGATGGAGAATCAAGGGGTGTTGTTGACATTGAAGATCTCTCTTCAAAGAAACCATGTTATTCCTCATGTCTGGGAGAGTGTGGGGCACAACAAAAGCAATGCCACTCAGGACTGCTCTGGTTTGGCCCTGTGTCAGTGGCCCAGGTCTTTGAAGTGATGAAGCAGTGCTCCAATAAGAATGTGCAAGTTATCTCTGGAGGCACTGGAAAGGGTATGCTGTACACACAGATCACAAGGCCGTGTGTACCTGTACTGTGGTGTCTGTGGTACAGGTGTATACGTACATGTTACTCATTTACAGTGTACATTTCACGTATACAGTGAAACCTTGCTAATCCGACACCTCTATAATCCAACAATCTCTCTAATCCGACCATTATATGAGGTACTGTCACCATACATAAGTGTGGTAAGAGGCACTCCATAATTCAACAACCTCCTAATCCAACATTGTTCTCAGGTCCCATTGAGTGTCTGATTAGAGAGGTTTCACTGTACATATTTGTGTATGTGGTACTGCATAGTACGTATGTCATGAATGAGCAGATATAAGCTTGCATTGCAATTTCCTAAGTACAGAATCATGTACGTACTGTTGGACAGCACCTGATCCAGTGATGCTGTCAATTCATACATACGTACGTATATACATACGTATGTATATTGTGGATTGAGTGGAACCTTTTAGTATTTCTCCTCAGGATTTCACATAAATTCCTAGTGTATTTGTACGTATAAGCCCACTTTGTTCATTCTGCTATGACTATAGCTCCATTATTAGTGTGTACTAGCATATCATGTACTGTGTATTATGCACAATGCATACTGTACAAAAATAATATATTATACAGTATATATACGTATGTACATTTGTACTATATACATATTATATGCACAATATACTGTACATACGTATAATATTAGTGTACTATATATGTACGTATGTACACTGTACTGTTTCCTGTGCATGTAGGGATATTCAAAAATGATGCTGAACCAGATGTGATTGTTGACCTGAAAGGGATTGTGAGCCTTTGGAGAAGAGAAGTTAGTTTTTCTTATTTTCTCTACAACATCGTGTGTTTGTTGTGTGAGTCATTGGTAGGAGTGGTTTGCTGATGATGGTTTGCTCCAGTCGTGATCCCTTCCATTCAGCTGCCCCGTAGCAAGCAATACATATAGTATCAGCCAGCCAACCAAGAAACTGGATATGAGACTGCATGTACATATGTACATATATGTACCTGCCCCACACTTACGTATATGGTAATCTACTGCCTTGGGGTCTACTGTATATACTATACCACTGCTTTAATGCTGAACAGTGGCACAACCTAATTTGCTGTTTATATCCACAAGATCAGAGGTGTTGACACCTAGTCAGCTAACGTGTATAATAGTGGCATGTGGAGCAGTCCTTGATATCCTGAGCTGCCAGCACGTAACTCCCTACACCCCATGTGTGCAGCCACTGGTTATTGCTCTACCTTGAGTTGTCTCTCGATAAAAGTGTTTTTGGGTTTTTTTTTCACAACAAACCTGTCTGTTCTTTGGGCTACCATTGTACAATACACATAAATTTCAGCTACACACTGTATGTGGTCAAACTGTATGATAATACATGTATGAACAGCTAGACACAATGTTTAAAAGTTATGAGGAACCTTACTGACACATGTGCATATAAATGTGTAGGTGACGGATAGGAGCCTTGTTGTGGGAGCTTGTGTGTCTTTAACACAGCTTATCGATGTACTTCGTGAAAATAAGGACAAGTCGTCTTCATTTGAAGAATTAGCCAGCCATTTACAAAAAGTTGGCAATGTTGCAGTTCGGAATGTGAGTGCATGAATGTATTGTCATTTTGACCCATCATTTACTGATGTCGTACTATACACTCATCATTGTTACTGGTCAGTTATCTCTTTCATTGTGTGCATACGTATATATGCGTGTATGTGTATGTGTGTGTGTGTGTGTGTGTGTGCACGCGCGTGTGTGTGTGCGTGTGTGTGTGTGTGTGTGTGTGTGTGTGTGTGTGTGTGTGTGTGTGTGTGTGTGTGTGTGTGTGAATCAATCATAATTGTGTGTTTAAATGATGTTTCATGCCTCCTAACCTACAGTGTGGATCTTGGGCTGGGAATATGATGCTGAAGAACAAACATGGTGACTTCCCTTCCGATCTTGTCACAATGATGGAGGCTGCTGGATCCACAATCACCATAGCAACCACAGCTGAGGATACTCATACATACAGTTTGACAGAGTTCCTGACTCTCACGATGCATAACAAACTGATTGTATCCATGGAGATTCCTTTTCTTGGCAAAAATGAAAGATTGAAAACTTTTAAAGTCATGCCACGTGCTCAGGTTATCTTGTGTGTGTGTGTGTGTGTGTGTGTGTGTGTGTGTGTGTGTGTGTGTGTTCACACTAAACTCTGTCTTGTTTTATATGTACATAAGTACGTACTATACATAAATACTGTGGAGTCTCTGTTGAAGGACACCTGAATAATGCTATGCCACATAGTATAACTTGCCTCACTTCAAAGGACAACATTTGAGGCACCCAAAGGCTTGTACGTATATACGTATGTACGTAGGTACCAAAGGTTTGTATGAGTTGTCTTATTGTAGCTTATGGATATGTGAGTTGTTTCGACCTTGCAATTACTGTTAAATGTACATACTGTGTATGTACAGTATGAGGCCGATTTGTTCTGATAGGGGCTATTAATTTGCTCTTGTAGTTTGTTATTTGTGAGTTCCGTATGTAGATGATTTGGTCTGACATTATCACATTACAGTGATGTTCATATGACATGCTCTCATAGAATGCTCACGCCTATGTGAATGCTGGCTTCCGGATTGAGTGTGATCCCAGCTCTTCTGCTGTGACAGGAACACCAGCCATAGTGTTTGGAGGCATAGGAGAACATGAGGTGTGTATAGCAGTCATGTATTTCAGATATATCTTTGGTCACGTGGGGATTAGTATGTAGGTGAATATGTCACTATTGGTCTTAACCATGCAGTAAAAGGGAAGCAATAAATGCCATCCTTTCAGTGCTACACACACATCACTGTATACCAGCCTATATTCTTGTATATGTGGACTGAATGAGCTGATAATGGTAGCGGGAGTAGCTAAGTTGATTTTTAGTGTTTAAATTTATTGAGATACATATAAAATCTAAATGTGTGTAGATCCATGCAAAAGACACGGAAACATTTATTGTAGGAAAGATTATGACAGATCAAACCACATTACAAGGTGGGTACTTTCTATACTGTACATATTCGTACGTACATAGTGTCCCTTTGTGTGTTTATAGTGTGTGTGCATGTGTGTTCATAGTATGTGTGTGTGTGTGCGTACGTGCATGTGTGCATGTGTGCATACGTGCATGCATGCACACATTTGTTTCTGTGTCTGTGTGTCTCTGCATGTCTGTGTTTCGTCCATTCTAAAACACTTGTTGTTTTGTTCTGTCAACCCCACTAGGCGCTTTGTCTGTCTTGGAGAAGGAGTTGAATCCCAATCACTTACCTACTGCTGCCGCACCTAGCTACCAAAGGTCTCTTGCCTGCTCCTTGTTCTATAAGGTAATCACAGAACATGGTGGGCATGCACAATATTCACTGAGAACCATATTGTAGTAAATAACACTTCTAGCATCCATATGTATTCACTGAACTCGTCATATACTCCACATTCCACTTGTGTATAATACTCTGTGTGTCTGTATGCATACGGTATGTCCCTGTTTTATTCCACACATTCTGTATACTGTTCATCCCTGCTATAAAGCTATTGCATAAGTTCTGTACACTAACTGTCTGTCTGAAAATAAGCTGCTTTGTGCTTTCTGTAGTTCTATCTATCCTGTGTCTGTGATGTCAGTCCTGAGGTGAAGTCAGCTACTGCTCCATTACTGAGGCCTGTCTCCATTGGTCGACAGGACCATGACAAGCCCTCACCATCTCTCCAGCCAGTAACACTGTCTGTGCCAAAGCTGTCTGCTCTCCAGCTTGCTTCGGGAGAGGCTGTGTTTACTACAGACATCCCTCACCTCCCCAATGAGCTCCAAGCTGCCTTTGTACTGACTTCGGAGGGTAATGCCTCCATTGTCAGCGTGGACCCTTCTCGTGCTCTTGTAAGTACTGTATGGTGTTGCTAGGGAACACAGTAAACAGGAATCGTGGTGCGCCTTAACAAGTCTCTTGATGGCCATAACTGTATCTTTATTTCCCTGTTATCCTAATGTCAACTTGAATTTAAAGAGAGTAATTGTATGTAACTTCAGGTATTACTGTTTCAAGAATAAAAATACGTAATATTCTTCATGATGTCTCCGGGTACATCTTACACGTTGTACTGTTCATGTACTGTTGGGGAGGATCCCATGGTTGAATATTTTTGGATTAAAAAAGATGACAGCTGCATTTATCAAACTCCCAAACTGAGAAAGCTTCCTGTCCAGTGGAAGTCAGCTCATACATTTCACATTGCTTAGTGGTGTATATGCTATGATATACGTACATAAGGATTGTGTTCATGTCACATCAGACGCTTTTGTGTTGATGTGTGTGTAGCCTTTCATTGCACTGCTTGTGTAGGATATGCCTGGTGTAGTGGCCTTTGTCTCTGCCAAGGACATTCCTGAGAATGGCGTCAATAATTTCTTGTCTCAAAGCTCCTTCAGCCATCCTGAGAAGGTGAGGTAGTTGATGCCGGCCGTCTTGCCTAAACTTCCACCACCACTCGTACACAGGTGTTCGCTACAGAGGAAAGTCTCTATGCTGGACAAGCTCTTGGAATTATTATTGCAGGTACTGCTTGTATGTGACATGCAGGCTGTGACACAACGCTTGGTATACAAGGATTGCTTACGTATCTCCATGCTTCAGTGCATGTGATTTGATGTGCTTGGTCCTGTTACATGGTCCTTGTACAGTTAGTCCTAGTTCTCGACACATACATATGCTCTCTCCTGGTACGTAGATACACACATGCATGCTGTCAAAGCTGCTAAGAATGTCAAGATTGAGTACAAGTCTCTCGGGGTCCCTGTGTTGAGCATTAAAGATGCAATTGAGAGGGAATCATTCTTCCCTGATCCTGATCCTTTGATGATGGGAGATGAAGGTGTGTCGTATGGGTGTGATGGTCAGACCCTCCCGCATGTGAACACAGCAAACTCTGTACCTACATTTGTATGTACTGTATATTGGTATGTACAGTAAATTCCTTTGGAAAATGAATTGTGGCAGATTAACGAGAATTCACTGTACATGTATGTTTGTACGTATATGTGTACCTACATACGTATATGTGTATGCAAGTATATGTTGCCGAGGGGTTTTCAATCAACATCACAGGAACCAATTTGAGTACATTTCCCACATACAGGAAGTGGGGCACTGTATATCACTGGTAAATCTAGGTATTGCATGTACGTGCGTACTGTGCATACTGTGGATACTGTTTGTACGTACGTATGTTAGAATTGTGTCCAGCCTAGGTGTACTGCAGCAGAGCAGTGTTCACTATTTTACCTGCCTTGCTCTTAATCAAGTAATACTAACAACAAAACCTATCTGGTGACCTATGCTGTTTCCCATCCACACATCATTGACCTGTGCTCCAGTGCTGATGTGTGCACACTATTTCTTGGATCTCTTTGCTGAACCAGAATTAAGTATTTATTCCACGTATGCATGTGTGTGTGTCTATGCATTCCTGTAGATATAATCCAACAGGCAGAGCATAAGGTATCTGGAGAGGTGTCCTGTGGAACACAGTACCATTTCACTATGGAAACACAGGTTGGTTACAGTTGAGATCTAACACACAGCGTGTCTTCTGTTTGGTCCAATAAGTGTTGTACAGTACGTATGTACACATGTAAACCTGTACAGTGGAACCTGTACTAAAGACTGCACAAGGAATCAAGAAAAACTCAAGTTGTTAGTGTAGAAAAATGGTCTTTGTGTAGCGGTACTTTAGTTGCAATGAGATCTACATAGTTCAACACTCATTCCTTTCAACAGGTACCATATAGTAGGTCTTCAATGCAGGTTGAACTCTCAGTCTGGATGTATGTATCTAAAATAAACCAACCCACACATGTGCATGTATGCATGTACATACGTACGTACATATGCATGTACACAGATCGCTTGCATTCCTGAATCGTAACAGCGTTTGCTGCCACTGTTATGGCCACCTCCGTCCATTCTCTAAACAGACCAGTCTGGTGATCCCGGAGGAGGATGGTTACACTGTCCACGCCTCAACCCAGTGGATGCAGATGGCCCAGAGTGCAGTGTCACTGGTGCTGGGGATACCAGCCAGCAGGTGAACAGACTGACCACAGGAAGCATTGACTTGCTCCACTATGCTCTTTCATTGTATACATATGTACATGCTGTCTGTATGTACGTATGTACATATATCTAATTGTTTGTGCCTACGTACTTTGTGATGAACACCCAAGACTTCTGTGTAAGAAGGTTTCAAGTTCATGGTCTTAGTTTGTGTACATATATTATCTTGTACATTTCTTATGTAGGAAGAGTCACCAGCAATACCTCTGTCTTTATATGAGCCAGAGTCAATACTCTTGTGTGTTACTGTGTATGGACTCTAGGCCTTGATTTGACCCTAATGTGTGTCCATGGGTGTCTCCCATAGCTGTGTGTTGTTTCATTGCCTTTTGGATTTCCTGTCTGCAGTGTTAACGTCCATGTCAAGAGGCTCGGTGGTGGGTATGGAGCCAAGATCAGCAGGAGCCACATGGTGACTGCTGCCTGTGCCCTTGGAGCACATGTGACAAGGAGGTGGGTGTGTTGTACGTAGATCATTTCTCATCAACGCTAGTGATATTCATTGTTGGCTGGTATTATAGGCCTGTTCGTATTCATATGGACATTGACAGTAACATGAAGATGATTGGCAAGCGGTATCCATATTTGGTGCAGTATCAGGTACATACATGTCCATTGTTATAGATTTGTGTGTGTGTGTGTGGGGGGGTGGGGGTGTGTGGGGGTGTGTATGGGTGTGTGTTGTGTGTGTGGGTGTGTGTGCGTGTGAGTGTGTGTGTGTGTGGGGGGGTGTTTGTGTGTGTGCATATGTGTGTGCATGTATGTGTGTGTGCGTGCATGTGTGTGTGTGTGGGGTGTGTGTGTGTGGGGGGGGGGAGGGTGGGGGGGGTGTTTGTGTGTGTGCATATGTGTGTGCATGTGTGTGTGTGCGTGCATGTGTGTGTGTGGGGGGGTGTTTGTGTGTGTTTGCATGTATGTGTGTGTGTGCGTGCATGCGTGCGTGTGTGTGTGTGTGTGTGTGTGTGTGTGTGTGTGTGTGTGTGTGTGTGTGTGTGATGGGAGTGAATGTATATATGAATCTATGTGTGATTGTGTGACAGTGGATGGATGGATGGATGTGTGGTGGTGGATAAATAGATGACAAATAAATGCTTCACTGTTTGATAATCTGTTTTCCCAGGTACAGATCGTAATTTGTCCAAGTATATTATTATATTTCCATGCGTATCATATGTTATCTCAAATCTCCATTGATTCTGTTACCTGTACATATGGTATTACTCCCTTGCATTCTGTAATGTGTGTTAGGCTGGTTTTGATGGCAAAGGTGTGATTTGTGGCATCAAGATGAACATATTCAATGATTCAGGATGCTACAATAATGAACAGGAGTATGAGGGAGGGTACCTGTACAGCTTCATTGATGCTGGTTAGTACGTATGTGCATTGTACCATGTGTAAGTCTATGTAGGCTCATGTGCTTACACACACACACAACATGCAACTCTCACACATGCACACACATGAACACACACGCACACACACACACACACACACACACACACACACACACACACACACACACACACACACACACACACGTGACATTTTTCCCCATCTGCAGCGTACAATATCCCAAATTGGATTCTTATTGGCAAATCTTGCAAGACCAATCTCCCTGCCAACACCTGGTGCAGAGCTCCTGGTTGGTTTGTTGTGTCAAATACATGCATGGGACTCTTTGGTGTGCATGTGTGTGCCTGATCTCAACCATGTGGCCCACTGAACTCAGTATACAGTAAAACCTCTCTCATAATTGACACATTTGTACCAGCCATTTTGTGCACTCTTCAGAGGTGAAATGAAGGAAATTCCACTTTTGATGTCTCGAGCAGTGTCCTTTGGTCCTTGAGGTAGCATTTACTATGTCCCTTTATTTCCTTCAACACTGTATGACTAACTATAGTCAGGATAAGGCTGTACAGTAAAACCTATCCATCCAACACCTCTCTAAACCACCAAATGCTCAAACCAACACCAAATTCCAAGCAAATTATAAGATTCAGTGTTTTTACACTAAACCTGACAAAATCAGTGTTCACAGAGAGTATATCAACACACTCTACCTATGTATCATACATACAGTACAGTGCTGTGGTAGATATCACTGTATTGGCCAAATACACTGTTGTGTACAGCATTGACTTTAAAAATTACCTTATTTGTCACATTGTTGCGTGTTTTGAAATGTGTTTACTGTAGGTTGATGTTACTAACCAGCTGGAGGGCATACATACAGATACATATATATGTTCATGCTGTACTTTGTACTGTACCCTTGATCCCATTTATACAGCTTCTGTCCAGGGAACGTTTGTTACTGAGACTGTGCTTGAACATGTGGCAAACTACCTGGGAGGTTCATATGAGGAGGTTCGCTTCAAGAACTTCTATAACAAAGGTGACATGACTCCCATGTTCTTCCCTCTTGATAACTGCAACATCCGAGAACTTTGGCAAGGTGCAGTATACCATCAGTCAGTGTTGACTTAATTGTGTGTGCTTGACAGTCAAAATAAGTACAAACACACACATATGCATGCATGCACACGCTCACACACACACACACACACGCACACACACACACACACACACACACACACACACACACACACACACACACACACACACACACAATTACTGTACTTTTTCATGATGTCCTTTATGTATTTCTATCCATCTACTCCTTGATGTAGAGATGCAATCATCTGCTGAACTGGAGTCAAGACAAAGAGCAGTGGATGATTTCAACAAGGTTAGACTGTATTATCAGTGACTATATCCTACTCATTCAAACCCATTATTAGATGATGATGTGTCGTAACGATTCTGACCTACTATTGTAGCAATTGTACAGTCAGTTTGAGTCTGAAATCTAGTGAATTTCGTCCTACCATAGCGTTTGTTTGAAAAATTTCATTTACGCTATACTGTATATTTTAAAACATAGAAATAATGTCATTTTAGACATTCATGGAGTTTTGATATTGTTTTCCAATCCACAAGATCCTCACAAGACGTGTTTTATGTACACATAGTGTGTAGTCCAAGGAACCCCAGAGACATTAGTACATTATTTAAATGGAGCAAAAAACATAGGGTCTGGAATCCAGACTACCTGATGTGAATGTGTACTACGTACATGTTGTACATGTTATGCATGTCACATGTATTGAATTGTACATAAGTACATATGTATGTACAGGCTAACAGATGGAAGAAGAGGGGCATTGCTTCTGTACCCATCAAGTTTCCTGTTGACTGGAACAACATTCCTTACTCCGTCTTAGTCAGCATTTATGTTGAAGATGGTACTGTGGCTATAGCCCATGCTGGTGTGGAAATGGGTCAGGGGATTAACACAAAGGTAATGTGAGTGTACGTATGTGTGTGTGCATGTGCTCATATGAGTGTGTGTGTGTGTATGTGTGTGTGTCTGTGTGTGCGTGCGTGCGTGTGTGGGCTTAAACATGTAGCTAAGTGAGTGACTCCTAGCACTAATACAAACATGCATGAATATATTGTGTGTACATGTTTGTATGTATTTTTGCAATATACTGCTGCCCATGTTCAATATCATGCAGGTTGCTCAGGCAGCTGCTAGTGTGTTGGGGATTCCCCTGGACTACATTAAGATTAAACCGTCAAATACTCTCACTGCTCCTAATTCATATCCTGATGGTTCGTCCACTACTACTGAGCTGAACGTAAAAGCAGTGATGAAAGCATGTGAGGAACTCTGTAGTAGAATCGAACCAATCAGGAAGAAGATGGGTGAGGACGTCAAATGGGTGGACCTCATTAGAAAGTGCCACTCCAGTAGAGTAGACCTTTCAGCCAGGGCTTAGTAAGTGATATTTGAACATAATATGTATGTACTGTGTGTACAGATCTGTACACACATGCTGTATATGAAGAACTGTGCACACATACTGTATTGTACCTGTTGAATGTGTTATTCAGCAAAAGAACCACTGTACGTAGTTTTCTTATCGAAGATCCAAAATCAAAGCCTCCCATAATAGTGCTTCATCATTCACACAATACTGTTGTACTCTATGCATAAACTGCATACACTGTCTATACAAGATGTGCTCTTCTCCTTCAGTACATACTTTACCTACAGTATGTACATCATTGGAAAAAAAAGAGTAAATGCGATATTATTTTCCCATGATGACACCTAGTTGATCAACCATTTTTGCATATGTGCATCATTATTGTAGGTGTACAGTGATGTGTTTTGTTGCATAAAGTTGGAATTTTGTGTACCAACTCATACATATAATATGCATGTTTACATACATATGTTGTGTATTATTGTCTTGTACAGTGTTAACGAACTGACTGAGATGTTATTCCAGTACATGACCTATGGAGTAGGTTGTGTTGAGATTGAATTGGACGTGCTGACTGGACGAGTAGAACTGCTGAGAGCCGACGTACTGTATGACTGTGGTCAGAGGTCAGTTGTGCGGGCTGACAAGCTGCTTACATGTATACATATACGTACATAGGCAGCATCATTCGATCCAAGTGCCACACCAACTGTACATGTGTACATACATACATACATATTTGTATAGCTATCGGTCTTTATACTGTGGTAGGTCATTGCTGCATGATTCACCTAGGCCTGGCCGCTAGAGCATGTAGTGATGAGATAGTTTGAGTTAGTTCGCCAACCCTTCAAAATGGGAAGGCACAGATGTCCAACCAGTCCTACTCTGCCTAATGTAGAGGGCAAACTGGCTGCCTATTCATATCACTACGTGGCTAGTGTTCCTAGCAACTGCCACTGCCGTAGTCCACTGATGATGATGGTGGTTTAGTAGTGTTCAGGCTCAACTCCCAATTCTCTCTTGTCAATTCCCAACTGCATTGCTTTCATAAGAGATAATCTCCAAGGACTAACCCATACCTGGACAGTTCTAATATGTACAGTATATGCTACCACTGCTGTGCATACACTTTGTAAAGTACTTGGAAAATCATTGTCCTTGCCACACTATCACATCACCATGACAACTTCACTACTGGCATCGCAGTCAACTACTGTGTGTATGTATTTATTACAAGGAATATGAAGAGTCTCCCCTCATAACCTCTATGTAGTGAGGCTGAGATTAGCAGTGTGCATAGTACACCATTAATAATTATTGTACAGTATATTCACAGTATGGTGATGAGGCAGTTAGGTACACATGTGGTATGTACTGTACAGGGTATGTATTCTATCCCCCTTCAGTATGAACCCTGGGTTGGACATCGGGCAAGTTGAAGGTGCCTTTGTCATGGGTCTGGGTTACTGGCTGACAGAAGACGTCAAGTACGACGTGAAGACAGGGGAGCTCCTGACACACAATACATGGGTGAGGTGTCCAGCCTGTCTTGCTAGACCGTCCCCATCTACTGTTGGATAAAATACTAGATGGTGATGCTAATTAACCATTTTATCACATGATTCAGCTCTCCTACCACTAAGTCTTGGTTGTATTGTTACCATAGTGATATTAATTTTGGTTATCTATAATTCAACCACAGGAATACAAGCCTCCGTCCAGCAAGGACATCCCTGTTGATTTTAGAGTTTCACTGCTGAAGAATAGACCCAATCCGTCTGGTGTGCTGGGTTCAAAAGGTGCTGTGAGACTGTGTTTGTACTGCAGGTACCTCTGTGTACAGGTCCTCCTGAGCGGGGTTGGCAGACCTGGCAGACACTGGAACAATGCCTGCGAATTCAGCCTTTTGTAGAAGTAGAAAGTCATGGACTCGTTGTACATACATAACATGTAGAGCATCCATTTGCCTGATCAAAGCCGAATATGGCTTCCACCGCCCACTATATATTGTGTCTACATACATACATACGTACATCCTCATAATGTACATATGCTCATATGCCAATCCTGAAGTATGTACATGCAAATTTTTGATAGGGAATGCAGTACATGAGATACTGTATGAAATCAGGGGTGAAAATAGAGTACAATGTTGCTATACTTCTCTCCTGTCAGCTGTGGGAGAGCCTCCTCAGTGTGTGAGCTGTGCGGCCATGTTTGCTGTGAAGAGAGCCATTTTCAGTGCAAGGAAGGAAAATGGAAATGAGGACTACTTCACCTTGTGTCAGTAACTGCCCAAGTCTGTTGTACACTATTGTACTGAAAGGGTTACTGTATGTACACATTACTTGTGTTATGAAAGTATGTGGGAGTATGTGTTCATACAGTTGGTGTGAAAGTCGTGTAGGGTAAGTGTAGTCCATGTTAGAACTACATGGTATTATACAGTATTGCCATCCTGTGTTATTGTGAGTCTGTGAGCTTGCAGGAGTGTGATGTGGAATCACATTTGTGCTGGGCTTAATGTTAATGAATACGTATTAAATTTTTTCACCATTTCCATTTTAGCTGCTCCAGCCACAACTGATGTGATCCAACAGAAGTGCCTTGTGAACACTGAGCAGTTCTGCCTGTGAGGTGCCCAGCTATGACCTTACATGGAACATGTATTGCCACATATGTATGTAGTGACATGGTATTATTTTAGCTACTATTATGATTGAGTTGTGACTACCAATATATACATTAGTGCATAATGTTTATATTTTTTTGAAAATTGCATAGACACACTAGTACAATACAATTATGATGGAATGTCGGAACTGCACTTTAGCAGCTATATTGTTTACAAAGGCTGTCAGGAAAGCCATCTGTCAGGCTGCCATCCCAACAAAATGGCACACCCGATTGATGATGGGGTGCATATGTTGTTCATCAATGGCATACTATAGCCATTGTTCTCAGACATATAGTTGCAAGCTTAAACGTAGAGGTCGCGTATAAAAGGGGGGGTGGTCACACGTTTACGGAGTTTACGGAACAAAATGGCTGCCTTATGCATTCGAATTATAGAAGATTAGTACAAATTGTTTCGTGTTGTACGCCGTACGAAGCTCTATATACATCATAGAATCAATACATGTACCACAATACAAATAAACACGACTAAATATATACAAAATGGCTACATAATCACATATAGTGTTGATTGTTTCGAGATACGTACGTATGCTGTGCGAGTTTCGCCGAAGAGGCTGTGCATTTCTTCTAAAGTAGCACTTTTCTACAAGTGCGAAGCTTTATTAACACCAGGAACGACTTATATGAAGCAGTTCGGCGCTCAGGTGTCACTTTTAACCTCGATTGTTTCAGAGAAGCTTAAGAATTAACGCAGGGATCGCAAAAACAGTGTAAACAACCAACCAACAAATCCTCTGCACCACCCAATGTTGGAGATCGTTCTCCGTTTGAAATTCTACGCCTCCTAGAAGGAGGTACACCACCAGAAATACCACCACTCGCCATCGTTGAAATCGTCAAAGAAAATACAATAAAACTGATATGTGTGTGTCATATGTTTCTATTGTGCTTTGTTCCATTGTTTCGATCAATTATCACGTATGAAGAAGGCCGAAAAGAAGCCCTCCTCGGAGAGCTTCTTCTCGACTTTTTGAAACTCGCGCTCAATTAACTTTTAGATAGTGTGACCACCCCCCCTTTTATACTCGAGCTCCAGAAGCCGGTCGCTCGCACGCGAGTTTGCTGCTCCGTATCCGTAGGGTATGCGTTTATATAAACGACCTCTACGTTTAAGGTTAATGGGTACAGATTTATTCAAATGTAACGAATATATTAATACACTTAACACAAGCAACAAAATACATACAATATTAAATATTTATATTACAATTTGTCTGTTTGTAATTACTTGTGAAACAGTTTTCTAAAGAGCTTAGTTACTTTCTTTGGTTTCTTCTGTGTTGTTTTGACTGACACGTTACTTATATCCATGATCTCCATCGCTTTCAGACTGGATGGGGTACCAACCGCCCCATCCATCTCATTCAGCAGTGGGGTAGAGGAGTACATCATCCCAGTCTTTGTTGCTGACTTCAACGGGGTGATTTGAGATACAGATGACTCGCAGTTGAGAAGATCCTCACTTGACTGTGTGACGGTGCTGCTGAGTGTGCTATCACTTGGTATAGATGAAGCAATAGAACCACTCCATCGTTTCCTATGATCAAAGATGATAATTTGATGATGATGATTAGTAATTACCTTGAATCTACTCACCATTTTCTTTTTTGTCTCTTTATTCGCTGGATTCTTTTAGAATACGGCGTTGTCTGGGTTGTAAATTTTGTTGCCAATATTATGGCACTGTTCAGCATACTAAGCTCTCTTTCAACCAACTCCACGGCTGTCTTCAACTGGGGGTCAATTGTTGGTTGGATGTGCAACAACTCGCTCAGAAGTAGCTTGTATCGAGGTAGCCTCTGAACTGGGGTCAGGAGGTGTGCAAGTAGATCCAATCCTTTGCACTTTGGGTTGGATAGACAATCCTGTACAAGGGGTAATGTATATAAATATCCATACCGATATATACACACTGCACACATACAAGTCTTGCAAACTCCTCACACAATGACATTGTACATGTCTCATGCTAACCTGATAAACTCGCTGATAATAGGAATCGTATGTGTATCTCTGCTGCACTTGGCATGACACCTGGAAACTATTCATATAAGCCCCATACACTCCAGAAAGGTTGACCTTAAGGATAACAATTGACACAATTCAACTAAAGGTAACCCAGTTTCAATAAGTGATTTCCTCCTTACCTCGGTGTCATATAGAAGGTGAACGAAAACGCTTCCAATAGAACTGCAATTGGAACTATTGACTTCAGATGTCAAATGGTGGAGCAGTGTGGTGTGAATCTCAATGAGTTGCTCCAACTGAGCCGGAAACAGCAACCTAACAGGATAGGCAGGGTGAGATCATATATAGATACATACATACATACATATGCACATCTAGTGAAGGGCATACTGGTGTTGACAGAGGATATATTTATGCATACAGTTGTATTGGTTACAGTAGGAGGTACATGTGTGTACATACATACCTGAAGTCTCTTGCTTGTACCACATTCCTTCTTTCCATGTGTCCCATGAACACATCAGTGATTACATAGAGTTGGGACAGGTAACTCTCTTCAGTATATAACAATTCTTTACATTTCATCTTGTAAAGCAGGTCTGGTTCAGGTTTTGGCTGATGAATGGGTATGGAACTCGGACTGTAGTATTGCCAAAATAATCTTGATCGCAGAGGGGAATTTCTGTCAAAGACTCCATTTTCAAACATGGAACTAGTGCTAGCATTTCCAGCTTGCTCAAAGGTTGGCCCCAGATGAACAGGAACCTTCCTAGGGACAGACTTTGACCAGTGGCAGGATGAGTGGATTGCTCTATCTGCAAAATAAAGGATAAGTACATGACATGCAATACCAGCCGTCACTAGGTCACAAGAAGATCACTAGAAGATCATTAGAAGATCACTAGGTCACTAGGTCACTGGTAGTGACAAGTACTAATTCTGCACTGACCTGAAGGCATTGCCTGTCGAAGGGGAGTAACGTTTTCTTTATCTTCCGGAGGGGATAGGTACCACTTCGACAAGGGAACAGAGTTACTAAATGAGTCCGAATAAGCCATGTTTGTCAAGATGAATGATCGATGTACATTTCTTGTCGGCGTGCATTGATTATAACAGATGCGAAAGGATCACCAACTGTCGCGTTGTAATTCATCCTCCCGCCATCCCAACTATCCCGCCAATTAAGAAATGGCGTATCATGGTTAATAACTGTAGTAGCATTAGAATAGAATCCACGATTTCTTTTTCTTGCTTCTACTTCTCGATTGTTGGAATCGTGTTCGAGTATTGTAGCTATGTATTTGAAAAGGCTGTCGGGAAAGTCCCTACTCCAAATAAGGTCCTGCGTGAGTTGATTACGTTCTATGACTATGCATCACATGGTCTTCAAAATGACTGCCCAACAGAATGGCTCACGTCTGTGAAGATAAAGCGATTATTGACCAAGATAAATTGGCAGAGGTGCTCAGATGCTGTAGAGAAGGCGACTTGAAGGGTTTGGAGTTCTTTCACAACCAATGCACCACCTCCGCGACGTACTACATCTCTCCTGGTCCCAAGGGCTACACCGCCCTGCACGAAGCTGTGGAGGTCAGTTGTGATGTTGATTTGGAACGCAGTAGCACACTACACACCTCGACTCTACGACACATACCTCAGTCGTGATGTTAGCTTCGTTACACCAATGCGTTTATCTATTGTTCACGTGGTAAATAATACGTTAAGGCGTGGGGGAAATGTGTATGATACCACAGTCGATTGCGATATTAAATTTGCTTGATTTAATTAATCTGAAACAATGAGAATTGTGAGCGAAATTTCCTCCTAAATGACCCCTCGATCTGTAGCAGCTAAACCGGCTTTTTCTATACCGTGAATGCAACGATTTAATATAAAATTGCAGATTTTTACTAATTCGCCTTTATATAATGCAGTATATACTTTCCACCACTAATCAGTACCACTTTGCTGATTCAGTAGCCTTTAATCCCTATAAATCCCATGGGAAGCCCCACAGCTACATATCTCACATGTTGGAATGTGTCATGTAGTACTTGATTCTATCTGTTCCATGCACTCACATATACCATCACCTCCACTCACAGGCTGACCAGCACGAGATAGTCCACTGGCTACTGATCAATGGAGTCAATGCCGACGTCGTGTGCAAGACAAACAAACAAACACCTCTGCACATTGCATGCTGGAAAGGTCATGTTTACTGCGTGAAGTCTCTCCTTCGAGCTAACGCGGATATCTCTCTGTTGGATGATCAGGGTCAGTCATGTTTGAATCGCGCTGAAAAGGGGAAGAAGAAAGACATCATCCTGCCATTGTTGAGGAGTAAACGTGAGTTTGAATGGTTGGATTGTTGTATTTTCACCAAACTGGGTTCGACAAACCCCCAAAGGTGCCTTCATTTTCATTGTTTTAGTAGAGTGGAGATATGATCAATGTGGTTGGTTTTTTGGCGTTATTGCTACTGTTCCCATGCACACCTGCAATAATCTGTACTTCTTGCACACACACACACACACACACACACACACACACACACACACACACACACACACACACACACACATACACACACACAGAGAGAGAGAGAGAGAGAGAGAGACGTACACACACGCACACACACAGAAAGAAAAAGATAAAGAGATGCAAACACACACCAGGGGCCATCCCAAAGGTTCTGATCCAGCTTCGACTCAACCACTTTTTGATCAGTTCATGATATTTTTTCCTGAACTTCCTTCTAATTCCTACTGAAACAGTGGCCTACAACACTCACAAGTGTTAAATGCTACTCCATCCGCCATGTTTCACTGTGATAGTCACCAGGTGTAACAACTGATAAAAATATTTATCAATTTCATAGAATAATAACATTTAGACTTTATTATATCCTATTGTGTTATACTCTATTACGCTATTATGTTTTGGTTATTGTAAAAATAATCTTAAAACTTGTGTTGTACAAATTTTATGTATACTGTATCAAAACTGAAAATGTATCAGTGCAAAAGTGGAGTCAGCCAATTTTTTTACCGTGGCCTGACCACTTCAAACAGCCTTCTCCCCCAGCAACCAGATAAGTCACTCCTGAACCTTTTGTAAAAGTGACCATGGTGCCCTGCTATACTCATGCAGATGGTTGTTGCTCTCAGAGCCACCCATTAGTGCTACTTAACAAATGTGGGCAGTGACCATTAGTGCCTGGTGGGGCCTAGTCAGAGCACTAGAGGTATTTTCAACATGTCTTATACAAGACATTTTGAAGCTTCAAGAACAGTTACTCTACAAGAACCTATCCTTTAATAGTCCCTGTCTACTTTGAATTGAATATGATCTGTAATTCAAGGTTGGAGGACTGTGTCGACAGTCCCTCGAGCATCTGCCAACTGATCAACTCTACATACAGCTACAGTTCCCTCTTATTTACTCCAATTCGAGGATTGGAGTACTCTTCTATTCGTGATCCTTCAAGTGTTCCTCGTGTTTATTGATATTGATTCATAGGGTATTGTTATACAAACCATCTACTATGATTTGTACATTTTCATGTTACAGTTTTGTACACCTGGGTGCACAGTGGTGACTTTGAACAGCCACCTCCCTAGGATGGTCACCTATAGTGGTCCGCTCAATTGAGTCCCATAATACATTTTGTAGTGTTTTTATGTACATACAGTGGAACCTCTCTATAAAGGACACTTTGGGAACTTAATTTTAGTCCTTATTACAGAGGTTTCCTCGATTTAGAGGTAATTTGATACACTACAGTACTACACTGGGACACAAAATGGTGTCCTTATTATAGAGGTTTCTGCAATTCAGAGGTTTGTAATAGAGAGGTCCCACTGTACATTGATACATCATACATATATCTCAATCTTGATAAACAGGCCACCTATTCAATCCATCCAAAGACATGAAGTCCCATAGGTGACCGCTTTAGACAGGTTCCCCTGTACTGTATTAGACTGTATTGTCTCCGGTAGTGATGTAGCAAATCCTCACAGACTAAAGCTACGTATAACACAAAGTATCTGATACGTACCTCAACACTATTTCATGTCCCGTATCTCAACACTGGCCCAATTGTACATGATATTATATCATATTCTTCTGATATCATATCAATCTTCTTCAGATATCATGAATAACTCCAAAATTAATATTGCTATATTATTCAACACTATCGGATATCATGAATAATAAGTACAGTACTCCTTCTACAGTGAATACTTGTTAATCCGCCGCAATTCTTTTTCAGTTAGCTAGTTTGGCAGATTAACTGGATATTCATTGGTACTTGTACATTATATTGGTACTAGGAAATTGTGGTGGATTAAAGGGTTTGGCGGATAAAGTGGTGGCAGACTAACGAGAATTCACTGTATTACAAAGTGCTGTTAGAAGTCAAATGTGTTTGAATTGCTACAAGCATGACCTGGGATGTTTACCATTGCTGTTATCTGAACCCTGATGTGTGAACATGTTTAATCAGCTACAAAGGGACCGATAGGTGTACATTTGTGATGTATTGGGTAAATTTGTGATGCTGGCTGGGTTTGTAAGTGGTACTAGGTAATCTGTCATACGTAAGTGACCTTAATTGATAGTCTTCACATCAAACCCATTACTTCTGAACTATATGCACTAGCACGACTGGTTCTATACATAAACAATACATAATTGGCCTGTGAAAGTGTTGGAAAGGCCCAAAGTCATTGAAATCACCCCTACAGTCACATAACAACTTGCAACAATGTTTGATCTTCACACTTCTCAAGGGTCTGTTGGAGGATACCTTGAACCACACAGTGAAGTCAGTGTGTATTCAAGAGCATTTTTGGCAGCAATTGGGTCAACCACTCTTCCATGTTCTCGACTATTTCCAAAATTTGATCTTTCTCACTACACAAGAGGGGCTACTACTTTGTAGTGGAACAGGTTCCAAAGAGTGTCCAACTTCCTAATCTGCCGTGACATCTTTGGTGCAGGATCTCTAATCATTGACAGATACAGTATCTCCTAACAAATAAAAACTAGCTCACATGTAAAAATGATCATACTCAGTATAACTGCTACTATTACCATTAGCTATGTTGTGTGACTGACCTACCAAGCCCCTAGTTAGTACATACTCCTGGATGAGACATGCACCTCACTTAATCCCTTATTGAACAAGTAGGGCTGTAGTATTTTAGTCACCCAAACAATATACACAGTTGACCATTTATTCACAGTTTCAGACAGCTGGCATCCTACTTAATGCTGCTCATTCATCTCGTCTCTTTGTAGAGCTTTGTTTGCTGGTTGCCAAAGATGACACAAAGGCAGTGAAAGACATGATGTCCACTAGGGGGATAGACCCAGATACATTTCAGCCCCAGGACATCGAGGAAGCCATCATTCTAGCTGTGAGTAGACATAATCTGGAAGCTCTGGAGCAAATCATTGTTGGCGGGACGAAATACATGATGCTACGCGCAAATAGGAGGGATGCCTCGGAGAAAGAGTCTCCCAAGCAGACATTTCCTGAGCTGGAAACTGCTCTACAGCTAGCCTTTCAGCTGGAGTTCATTGAAGCTATTGGGATTTTACTCCTCTGCAAGGCTGTTGAAGAGGATGACCCAAAATTGGTGACACGCCTCTTATCCGAACCAACGGCAAACCAGAACTGGTACATTCCCCTGGTTCGAGAAGCACTGGAAAGTGGGAGGTTCATGACCGTGCGACCTATTTACCTTTCTGTGATAATGAACAGGCCAAAGGTCACCAAGGAACTTCTCCTTCTCACAGAACTTGACATGAAGAAGCGACATGTGGACTGGTCCAACCTTAGGCTCCACAACCTTCACTCCACCTGGATACAGGCCATCACTCCATGGGTTCTCTTCCTCAAGGTCACTCGCAACCGTTTGCAGAGGATTCCTGTGGAGATGTTGAATGCAACTCAGCTTCTTCGCCTCGATTTGAGTGAAAACCAGCTCAAATATATCCCGCCTGGTCTCTTCGCATTGCCCAACCTTCAGGAGCTGGATCTGAAGAGGAATCAAATAGCCGACCTACAAAATGTACCAGAATGGTCACCATCATTGAGAAATTTGAATATCGGTTCGAATAATTTGGAAACTTTACCTTCAACTATCCAGTATTCCATGATAGATACTCTCAATCTTTCAAAAAATAAATTTCAGTCTCTACCAAAGGTAGTCTGCCACATGCCTAACCTCTCCAGCCTGGATCTCTCCCACCTCTCCATCACAGACCTCCCTCCAGAGTTGGGCAACAAGGGTCGGATAACCATCACCAACAAGCGCAGTGATGAATCAAGAGATGGCAGTTTTGCACGCTGGTCGAGAAGATTTGGCCAGTTGCGCACAAAAGAGAAGCAGAGCAAGCCAAACAACAACCTCTCCCTCATCATCATAGGAGGAAGTGAAGGAGGCCGGCAACTCCTCACACACAGGTTAATGGGTTCAAAGACCTTACACAACAATAGCGGCCCCCTGGAACTTTTGCTGTGGAATTACAAGAGATCTGTTTTCACTTCAAACAAGATCAATTTCACCACTTTGATCTTACCAAACGACAGCCTTCTTTGTCACCTCTATCCATGCTTCTTCAATCCCTGCGCTCTGTATGTCATTGTAGTTGATCTTGGAGAGCATTACTCCGTCATGGAGCAAATCAGCGTACCGATGACCTTTCTGAGTCGTTACATCCCTCAAGCAAATGTCCAGTTTGTAATGCTCATCCCATCTAGTACGCTACAAGACACCGCCGATTATCGAAAGTTGGAAGAAGTTAAAGCTTCTCCTTCTTACAAGGGTTTCGTTTTCCATGATACCTTTATCATGTCCGAAGACCCCAGCACAACTAACACCATTGTCACGGACCCAAGACCCAAGTTATTCGATGCCGCCATGAACGTGAAGCTGGAAGGGATGAACATCATTGGTGCTGAATACCCCGAAAGTTACTTCAGCATCACTGAAGGCATCATCAAGGAAATACTCGCTTTGACAGCAAAGGGACAGCCATTGGTCTTGACCGAGCAGGAACTTTGGAGAGTGATTGAAAACTCCTGTAAAGGTGACAAGCCGGTCCGTGCTGAATTGCCTGCCATTCAAGAATTCTTGGAATTGGTGGGTCTAGTTCTCCATTTCCCCGACCCAAACTATCAGCTCAGGAATTTCTATTTCATCTGCCCCTGTTGGACCTTCGACCAGCTCTGCACAATCGTCAATCACATTTTCCAGGATCAGAGATTGGTGTGGCCTTTGCAAGAATTGCAAGGGGCTATGGAAACCATTCCACACCATCTCTTCTTCCCTCTACTACGCATTCTCATGCGTTTTGCCATTGCTCTCCCGATAGCAAAGGATTGCTGCCTTTTCCCCTTCTTGCTTCCCAATTCACCTCCTCCGCCTCTCCCAGCACAGTCCACAGCCCTGAGAAGACAATACTGTCCTGTTAGCCGAATACTACCTTGTGATATCTGGCACCGCATAATAGCCATGGTTGTGACACGTTTCGCTGAAATTGTGGAGGGGATTCTTGGGAGGGAACTCACAAGACCGAAAGCACAAGAGTCATTTGACAAGGAAGGCTTCCCAAAGGTGTCATTGGCAGTCACACGTGCCACAAATGAAAGTTTTGAGCTTTTGGGTGATGACAGAGACCTCAAGATAACTAATTCGATCGAGTTGCAGCCCTACCATCGTACGACTGGCAGAACAAGGGTAAAAATGGTTCCCCTGTCGCAGCGGATAGGGAGACAGCCTTCTAGTTTTTACTATGCTAAGAAGAAGCCAGGCAGTACTTCTCTCATTGGAATACCCGAATCTCTTAGCTTGTTTGACACTGCAGTACTCTGTAATTTGAATCCATGCTGCTTTGTCATTCGGCCATGCAAAATGAGCTTTTTTGAAGTGGGCATCGAGGTGGCCACTCCCAATACAAAAGAAGGCCAAACCCTGATGGCACGGTTGTGTTTCATGCTACAAAACCTCCTACAAGACTGGTATCCCGAGCTGTATTCACTGGACACCGAGGGCACATGTGAGCTGACTGAAAACGTTCAATGTCCGGCTTGCATCATGGACAACCAGACCCCACTCTCCCATATTGGGGTCACAGGCACTATACCCAACATGAAGAGGAGCAACAGCATCAGCTGTAGCAAGAGCAATCACTCCACCCCCTACACCCATTTGCTCCCCGATATCCACATGCAGGATGTTCCTGATGACTACCATGTGAAAATGGCCACTTTCACCAATGTCCACAAAACACCTCTTCACACAAGCGTTGATCATTGTGTGTACCATGCCAAGTGGAATGGCTCTGACGTTCTTCTGAAGGAATTTTCCTGGAATGAGCGTTTGTCTCCCATCTTGCCCTACTTTCAGATGCGCCAGGAGGTGACATTGCTGCTGAAGTTGAAACATGCCAACATCATACGAATGGAGGGTTTGGTTTTGGACTTCCAGGGAAGACAAAACACCACCTCCCCTGCCATTGTCTTGGAACGGGCTCCTTTGGGCACACTTCGTGACAATCTCTGGGACCCGGACATGTCCATCTCTAGAATAACACGTTTCCACATAGCCAGACAGGTCGCCGACGCCCTGGATTATCTCCACTGCTGCTGTGTGATCTACCGTGCTCTCCGGAGTAGCTCTGTGCTTGTCTGGTCCTTGAACTATGAAGACAACCTTAGCATCAAGCTTACCAATTTCAACAGAGCCAGGCAGGCTTATGCCTACGGTCTACACAATAAGCCCAATTTCAAGTTTCCCTGTGTTCAAGCCCCAGAAATGTACCACCTGGACTACTCGGAGGAGTACACCTACAAGGTAGACATCTATGCATATGGATTTCTCCTCCATGAGATGATGTCAGTGAAACCAGTTGCAAGCCAGTCCAATGTTATACAGCCACCAAAGCTCAAAGAGATATTTCTCTCCATGTATAGCAGCCTGGCTGAGTTGATGCAACAATGCTGGAAGGAAGAACCGAATGAAAGGCCGTCAGCTTTAGACATTGTCAAGAAAATGAAAGACCCCGTTTTCCAGTTGCACCATTCATCGCAAACTCTACAGGAGAAGACTAAAGTTCGCTACTGCTGTGTTGTTGAGTCCGCCCACCAGATTTGGTGCTCATGCGATGTGGAGTCACCCCAGCAAATATGGTCACCGGTGTCTGATGCCACCAAGGCTCAAATCTTCATCATTAGTGCTGATAACGGCATGTCCATTTTGGGCTCACACG
Source organism: Chondrilla cf. caribensis (assembly GCA_964020155.1). NCBI lineage: Eukaryota > Metazoa > Porifera > Demospongiae > Chondrillida > Chondrillidae > Chondrilla > Chondrilla cf. caribensis. Next base: position 2,392,809 of record OZ026566.1, read on the forward strand.
AGTTGACACAGCTTGCCAACTGCATTGCAACAATGGACAGCCAAGTGCTGGTTGGGCTTAACAGAGGTACGTTTCGAGTATATGAAAGCCAAAGGTACCAGTGTACAGCCGAGTGTAGCGTGACGGATTCTGTGACAACAATTGCTGTCAATGACATGTATGCCTTCGTGGGTCAGGCAAATGGCACTCTCACTTACTACCCAAAGCTGTCCTTCCCCAACAATGGCAACATTATTCAATTCGGAGTAGATCCTATATTTTCAATGGTTGTCTTTCAGAATGTGTTACTGGTGGCCTGTGGCATGGAGATGATCCAAGTGAACGCAGAGGATGAGGTACGCGAAGAGAAACGTTGGAGTGGATGTAGTACCAGGGAAAACGGTATCTATTCCATTGCTGCCAGTGAAGCAAAGAATTGTGCGTGGAGCATTACTCGAACAGGATTCATCCTGCGCACCTGGGACCTGGAGACAACCAAGTGTACCTGTGAGCAGGACCTTTCAACGGTCGTCATTCCCATCTGCGAAGAAGAAGGGTTCGTCAAGGCTGACCGAGTCCTGTCCATCCTCTCATACAGAGACGTTGTCTGGCTGAGTTTCAACAACGGTCTGGTTACCATTATGGATGCCAGAATGGATCCAATGTCTCTTATAATGTGGTTCCGTCCACATGTGAAGGACACCAAGTGTCAGTTGCTAATCCCTTCACTCGGCCCCGATCAAAAGCAGAAGAGGAGGATCGTAACGACTGGATACGGGGATCACGTTTCAGATGATGCCCAGACCGATAAACCTGTAGTCTCTTTTTGGGAGGCTTTGGAGGCCAGCGAGCTCTCACTGCTTGTGACCAGATCACAAAACTAGTGTCTGAACCCAAGTGAACTCCTGTACAATGTTATTTTTATAAGTGATTGTGTGTATGCATGTGTACAGTAGTTGCTATTCCTCTATAATACTGTTGTGGAAGTTTATAATGTACATGTGAATGTATAATGTATCGTGTAATAATATAAATATTACTATAATCATAAATATTATACACGGTGTACGTATTAATACATAAACGGAACTCGTCAAATAAATTCGTCGTTATAGACTAATGAATCTGAGTGGGCGTTACTCTAAGAAGTTCGTGCATGGGGCGGATTTCGCGAACTTGGGAGATGCTCCTGTTGAAACAGTATCCACTGTAGGACGTCGCCGGAGAGTAGGTGAGTGTATTGATTCGATTGTGTACGTGGTAGCGTGCGGTCTAAAGCCCGTACAAGTCGGAGGACGGGCGGTGCAAATCAGACGCGAATTGTCGGGATCAACTTACTTGACCGGCGAAGGGTGCACCGTTGGGGGGACGGGAAGCGGCTAAACTCATACTCTACTCTAACACGTCCGTTAGCAGGTTATTGAATGGTGCACTCAAGACCTCTTTAAAGTGTTGTCTCCAATCACTGTAGTGGATTTAATGGTGTACAGTACTGTTAACTCTAGACGAACACCAACCAGTAGTGGTTTGCGCAGGTGGCATGTACGCGGCTAATAAGGACCTCGTACAATTACACGTCACAAAGTGTACTAAGTAGCCCTTTAAGGTTGGCAGTGATTACCCGTAGCTTGTGTTACCTAAATCTGTTCTTGTCCAAACGCACGCTAAGAGCTGGGGTGAGCATCACCTAAATCTGGTCTTGTCCAAACGCACGCTAAGAGCTGGGGTGAGCATCACCTAAATCTGGTCTTGTCCAAACGCACACTAAGAGCTGGAGTGAGCATCCTGTTGTCTTCAAGCAAACTAGCTTGGCTTCCTTTCTTAAGATGGAAAAGAGTACACTTCAGTCCGACCAATGTATCAATCAATCTCCAATGTAACATCCAGACTAGCAAAGTGGTTGCCAACTAGCCATAAGTGGAGGGTATCTTTGTGAGTGCCTACAGGTCCCACGGTCATGCAGGACACAAAACTAGCACCACATTATTGTATTTTGCACTACAATGCCAACTAGGGGTGAGAATTTAGTGTGATCTGGCATATAAGTGTATCAGACATCAGCTCGGCTATATTGCATATACTCAAATCCAAGTACTCGTGTACTGATTACGATGGAAAGGAGTAGTGTGAACCAATATCCTTGAACAATCTCTTGATCTCTTCCGAATGATTTGAGGAACCTGTACCATTCATTGCATTGAGGTCTTTGTTCCCTGACAATGGCGGTTCTTGCTGTACTTATGGTGTGCACTAATTTAGTAGAACAATGCCAGGATTATACATACATGATTCAAGTCAACTGCTGTGGTATTTTTCACTTTAAATGTACAAATTTCTATCAATATTACGTACTGTACAGTGAAACCACTCACAAAGTAAATGATAACTCATTGTGGATTTATATTTTAAATTCTTTATTTTATTGACAAGTGACACCTGTATTAACCATTAGTACATAACAAGAATATGTGATCCTAAGATGTTGTACATGTGTTCATACTGCATAGTATGCTGAGCGTGTGTGTGTGTGTGTGTGTGTGTGTGTGTGTGTGTGTGTGTGTGTGTGTGTGTGTGCGTGTGTGCGTGTGTGTGTGCGTGTGTGTGTTGTGTGTGTGTACGTGTGTGTGCGTGCTTGCATGCGTGCATGTGTGTGTGTGTGTGTGTGTGTGTGTGTGTGTGTGTGTGTGTGTGTGTGTGTGTGTGTGTGTGTGTGTGTGTTGTTGTTGTTCATGTTCATATGACTGCATGTCATATTTATGGGTGCATGCATGCAATTGTGTGTGACTAATCAATCCAAGGAATCCTTACAAGAATCTTTCACTTTTACCACCGAGCATTATGTTCTGTCTTCTTGTGTTATTGAGACCAGTCACCACTCCAAGGGCAGCTTGACGTTGGCACAGTGCAGCCTTGTGGTTATAGCACCATTTACTTATGTAGTAGGAAAAAATTAGTAATAATAACACACTTCTAATTTAAGCCTTCTATTCATCATTTCAGGAAAGCATGGATCCGATCGAGAGATTGAGCTCGGGAAGTCAGCCGGACACGCTGAGCAACAGAGCATCCTGGCTCTTGTACAGCACTGAATGGAGTGATGATGAAAACGAGGGTGAAGAAATGAATGATATCGATGAAGATGCATGTAGCGTATTCTCCGAAGCTTCCCTGCACAAGGAAGTGAACCGTGTACTTGTGAAATCTTCCTCAAGCGAATCGTTGGAATCTTGGGAAGATGAGAATGCCCCCTGGACTAAATTAACTCAAGAAAATGAAAGTTGGGACTCTATGGTCGATTCTCAGGGTATTATTTTATCGCAAGATGGTCTGACTGTACTGAAAGGCACACTCAAACAGCCTGAAACTGTACCAGTATTGCCAAAGATGTACTCTCAAATTGAAGAGGATGTTTCTTCTGAAGATACAGAGTCTGAGTGGGGATTTCTTGGCTCTTCGCAGGCAAGTACCCCTAGAAATGAATACAGCTTCTTCACCGAAGTGAAAGAAAGTACAGACAAGGCAACAGATGACAGCAGAGGGACTACTACAGTGAATGATCTATCTATTGATAATGTTGTCGATGTATCTTCTGAATCTAACAGCGCAGTTGTAGAAGAGCTCTCCAAACAGGTTTGATTGTGTGTGTGTGTGTGTTGTGTGTGTGTGTGTGTGTGTGTGTGTGTGTTGTGTGTGTGTTGTGTGTGTGTGTGTGTGCGTGCATGCGTGCGTGCGTGCGTGTGTGTGTGTGTGTGCATGTGTGTGTGTGTGTGTGTGTGTGTGTGTGTGTGTGTGTGTGTGTGTGTGTGTGTGTGTGCATGGATTTGTATGCGAGTGTTTGTGTGTATGTGCATGTGTGTGTTTGTATAATGTGCATACGTGTGTTTGTATTTTGTGTGTATGTATGTACTGTATGTATGGGCTTGTATGTTTATCTGTTTGTATGTACGTATGTGTGTTTATGTCTGTGTGTGTGTGTGTATATACGTGTTATTGAAATCAGTGCATGACATTGTTCATTATGCGTCTGCTACCTTCACGCTTGTTGAAAATTCTAATTTTCACTCTTTTAAAGGTGTCTGCCTTGGTAATGGAACAAAAGTCACTCCAGCATAGTTTCAATGACAGCAAACAAAAGCTACTTCAGCTTGTCGCGTGCCAGAGTAGAAAGATCAAAATTTTGGAGAAAAAACGTACGTGTATGTATCAAAATCTGACGACATTATTTTTGTAACATTGTTTGTAACACCTCTGATATTGATGCATACATTTGAAACTTTCTCCATCAAGTGCTGAATGACAGTGTTTGTATTGTACTGTGTGCAGGATGTGAAGACCGAAAGAAGTACATATCTCTACTCAGGTGATTTCTGTTTGACCATCCACACAAGCAACGCTCAATTACACTGTTGATTTCACTTGTTGCACACATACAGAGACACGCAGCAGAGAAACCAATGTCTGGAAGGCCTCATGGTTGACTTGGCGAGGGAATGTGCTGGACTTGCGGAGCAGGTAGTGGGAGTGAAGCAAGAAGTACGACAACAACACCAAGTGGAACAGTCAATGGGCACTGCTGTGGCTGGAAGAGAAGGCAGGTCAAAGTCTCTCTCTACCATCAGCCCAGAAGAAGAAAAGCGAACTCCACTCGCCAAGAGATTGTCCTCGTCAATAATTTCACAGCAAAGAGTAGGAAAGTTAAAAAAGTGAGTCTACCTACTATGTGCGACTCAATTACAGTGGAACCTCTGTAGTAAGGACACTTTGGGACCTTAAGTTTAGTCCTTACTACAGAGGTGTCCTTAATTCAGAGGTCATTTAATACATTACAGTACTACACTAGGACACAGAATGGTGTCCTTATTATAGAGATTTCCACATTTCAGAGGTTTGTAATAGAGAGGTCCCACTGTATTCCAGAGAAAGTACACATCTACATATACACTTGATTGTTACAGATTGTTCAATTCCTTTCATTGAACATACACTTAGTATAATATTTCCCATAACAACTGACACTATTTTCACAACAATTTCAACTGATTGAATTGGTGTGAAACAGTCACTTGACTATCAAGAACTCTCGTCAATCCAAACAGTATGAGCTGTACATTAAATTGTATGTATGTTTAGCTGATAGAGGCCCACAGGCAGACACATCTATTGAGTTGGCATTTACTGCTATAACCGCACTACAGGTTATCCATTGACAAACCAAATTGTGATTAAAATAAGTTGAATTATATATCCAGTAATTGAATATTAGAATGTGTCATTGTTCATTTGCAACACACAGTAAGCCTCTCACTACCTACAAGTTGAGTACTGTAAATTTTTCAAAATTCATCATATCTAGTTGCCAAACACTTTCTTCGTATGGCGGAATTAGAGTGTGTAGCTTTGAATTGACTGATAAAACCTGGAATTTTTGAGTGAAAACTTGGAGGCTGTCAAATCTTTATAGTGTTAGTATTGCACAACCTCAGAAATGGCATCCGAGTTTGAAGTGAAACCTCTATCTGTTGTTCGTGGACACCACGTCTGCCAGAACATTTAAAATCCCTTAAGTGGTGAGATTCTAAAATATGAGCATTTGCTATAATGTGAAAGAAGCAAAATGGAGTGATTGTTTGCTGTTTACTGCAAAAAGATACACTTACCTTGTACTACTTCTTAGTGCACGACTACCATCACAGCTGCTATGTAGCAGAACCAAGGAGGTATAGTAGAGAATTTGAGGTAGGAGGCATGGAGGGTCCATGTGAGCTAATTTTTTAGCAAGTGAAAACATGTAGAAAATTAAAGGTGAAAACCAGTTTAAATGATTTCTGAGAAACACACTTTGAAAGAGACTTTAGTCTGCTAAAATTGTGCTTTTTAAATCTCAAAAAACACATGGTATACATTCTCAATGGTTGATCCTTCCAAGTACGTACCCCTGTAAACAATAATTATTATATTCCAATTTTTGGGGTTGGTCATGCTTGACCAGTGGACCTGATACCGAGACGATTGAAATTGTATCTGTGATTGTAGGAAAATAATTGTCTTTCAATGCTACAGGTTTTTCGGAAATGAACCTCCTTTATTGGAGTTGTTATTGAAAAGACTAGGTTATGAGGTCAGTGGCACCATCACATATTATCAGTCTTGATGGTATGAATGTTTGTGTATGTGTACATGTACGTGTGTGTGTGTGTGTGTGTGTGTGTGTGTGTGTGTGTGTGTGTGTGTGTGTATGTGTGTGTGTGTGTGTGTGTGTGTGTGTGTGTGTGTGTGTGTGTGTGTGTGTACATGTACGTGTGTGTGTGTGTGTGTGTGTGTGCGTGCGTGCATGCGTGCATGCATGCGTGCGTGTGTGTGTGTGTGTGTGCATGTGTTTGTGTGCGTGCGTGTGTGTGTGCATGTGTTTGTGTGCGTGCGTGTGTGTGTGCATGTATTTGTGTGTGTGTGTGTGCATGCGTGCGTGCGTGCGTGTGTGCGCGCGTGTGTGCATATGTTTGTGTGTGTTTGTGTGTGTGTGTGTGTGTGTGTGTGTGTGTGTGTGTGTGTGTGTGTGTGTGTGTGTGTGTGAGTGCTTTCCACATTACAACATAGCAATACTTGTCCAAGTTTCAAAGAGAAAAGATAACAATATTGGAGCTTCCTCACATCACTGAAGAGCAGCTCATTCAAATGGGTATTCCCCTTGGACCAAGGCAACGGATATTAAACGAAATCCAGAAACTTTAGCATGTTGTATCATTGTTGTAACCTAAATAGGACAAGTAATTATACATTTCATTTGTTCTCTCATCCTGTGACTGTTTTATCTTATGTATGTTTGTACACTTAAGTATTTTTATCAGTTGTTTTTGTAGGAAAAACCACAAGTGTTGTATTTGACAATGTGATAGGTTTGTTGTTAAAGTACATTTGGGTACCAGGAGGCCCTTGAGGTCCGTTACACCATCCCTTCCCGTTAATGATCTTTTTTTGCCGAGAGGTCAACAAGTAAAACACTCATGGGCTTGAGGAATGGTAGGAGTATTCCTTGTAGTCCAATGTTGAACCTCCAAAGTGTACACTCTATATAATCAGTGTTGGGGTCGTTACTTTTGAAAAGTAATCACACTACTTATTACATATTACTTTTCATTTATGTAATTCGTTACAGTTACATATTACTTAATATCAAATGTAACTAGTAATAATATTACATATTACATTGACATACATAATGATACATAATATTTCCACCCAAAGAAAGTAGGTTTCGTATGCATGTCTCTAATCTTTCCGTTTACCCTTGCCAACTCATGTTTGTTGAAATCATGTGGTTGATTGCACAATACATTGAGTCACTCTCGGTCAGCACATGGGAAATCATAGCTAGTGGGTGAGAGGGTCAGTTTACAGCCATTGAATGTATGTTTCTCGTTAAAATAAGCCTTTTGTTTTGTTTATTACTATGTTTATAGCCAATATCAGTATTGGATGCAAATGAAGTAGTGCGTTACTTTTCAAATGTAATATATTATTTGTTACAAGACAGGTATTTCGTTATATTACTTGATTACCAGTAGTGTAATAATATTAGGTAACTAAATACCAGAGTAATGCGTTACCCACAACACTGATATAATATTGTTGCATTATTATAATATTATAATAATACCATAATATATAAAAGTATAAATGATCAAAATATAAATTGAGCTTGTGATATAATATATAGTATACTACAGAATTAATATTACAGTGATATATTGTATAAATATTATACTAATATTATGTGTACATATAGTATAATTTATATTAACTAAGCTTATGCTCATACTGTAACAGCATAACTTCTAACAAAGATTGATCTTTTTACTTTTAATGGAAAATGGAACTGTTGCATGAAGCTGTAGTCTTGTTTCAAGGGCCTTTGTGAGCAGTTTGATGGTTCCCATGGGTAGTGGTGGTACAGGTAAAAACTTCGTAATTGCTAAAATCCAACCTTCAGTGAGAAACTCATCACATACGTTTGCTACATGTTATGTACTTGGCTCAAGTGGTCATGAGGAATATACACCCATGCACTATACTTCTGAACTTCCTTTAGTCATGATCCATGTTGTTGTCTTTGATATATTGCTCTTTATTATCAAAACCACATTGATACCTATTGTAAGTCAATTACAGCTGGTGAAAGAAGATGGACGTCTGTTACATGTAGCCTGATAACATCATTGACATCATTGACAACTTTAAGGGTCTCTAATATGGTGTGTCTACCAACAGGAATTGGGTCGGTGTTTATTTATTTTATATGTTAATAGTATTATAGTCATCTCAGAGATTGTTGTTTTTGATGTATATAGCATCCGTTACCATAGAAACAGTACTATTATACAGCAATTTTATAACAGTATAAAGTGTTAGCAATGGATGCTATACTGGTTAAGACATGGACACTCGGGCAGTATGACATACAAAATACACTCGCCCTTGATTTTTTATAATACTGCCCTTGTGCCCATGTCTTAACCACTAAATAGCAATCACAACATATTTTAACTACCTATATTCCTACCTGGTTATGTACTAAGATGAGTGGGTATTGTCCCGTTGTGCATAGACCTTTTGTTGAGGATCAGTAGTCATACAGGAGTGATACTGGACCCAGTCTACACAGTCAAGGCTGGTAACGGCATGTTGACCGAAATGTCCATTAATCCACAGCGATTCAAAGGGAAGCGTGTATTATTTATACACACATGTAGGTCCTTCATTGCTATATATAAGATATTATACAAACAACATACATTTGTCACTTGAAATTTATAATTTGGGATCAGGTTGTCTATGTTGGATTATGATAAAGACAATTATTCCACTTATAATATTACATGTTGTATTTAATGTACTATTGTTATAATTTGTTATTCCAGGTGGTTTGTTTGTTAATTTTGGTTCACTGAATTCACTGACTAAGGAGGCAAGTCAACAAAAAATGAAGACAATGGAGGATTGGCTATTGTAGGACATTTTGCATGCATATTTGTATTTGGTTCTACTTTTTATCATTTGAAATGTCTTGGTACTTGGTACAACAGTGTTTAACCAATTAGTCTTTTTTAGTTATTTGTAACATCTAAATAACAATTTTTTTACTCTGATGCATAACCAGACCAAACCAAGAATAAATTAAGGACAATCATGATATATTAGTGTATCTATGTTAAGAATATATTCACACTCGTAGCTGATGTGATAATTCTTATAATGTTACGCTCTAACTTCAGTTTGTGCAGTCTTATGATTCAGATTCCTCGTTTATCTGCAAAGGTCTGGATTAATGTCAGGAATCAAGTGGTAACGCCCGGACCAGCCACTGATATGTGTATACATTAATAACCCAAACCATAGATATAACAACCCACATCTGGTGATGTACTCGATCCTTTAAATTTTAGACACCTAATTTCCACTAGGCGCCCTAGGCGACTGTTTTCGAAGTAGTTTGGATAGCTCTACTCCTGTATATCCGTCACAGCTTCCTCAAGATCTGGTTGGAAAGGCTGCAAAATGACTGGGCGCCTCATAAAGTATGTCCCTCCCAATTGGGTATCGAAGATTGTAAATCAACCGTCCAGTTATGTCCAGGTAAGACGTGGCTATACGCACGTGCACACACTGCCCAAGTTACTCTTAGGTAAGTAATTATCTTGTAAATTGCCCCTATGTGTGTATAGAGATGGGTCAACTGAAGAACACGATCACAAGCCATTTAGTCATCAACATACCAGTGACCAACATGGTGATCGCGTTCATCAGCTGTTCCCTTTTTCCACTCGTGTAGTTGGCGCAGAGACCCACTCCAATCCATCCTTGGCGCCTTCCTGATGTGCCCAATGGATTTGAAGTGTCCATAAAGAGAGATGACTTGACAGGATCCACTCTTTGTGGGAATAAGGTAGGGACTCCTATAGTTTTCCTGGAATTGTTGCTGTCATACTTCATATGTGACATTGTCTACAATAATTATCTATAATTGTAATAACTAGGGCATATACCTAATGTACATGACATGCTGTGATTGTACATGCATGCATGTTAGTATTACATGACAGTTGCTTTGGATGAATCACTACACTCCATGTAGACACGTAAGTTGGAGTTTATTCTGGCTGATGCCATAAACAAAGGTTGTGATACAGTACTCACATATGGAGGAGAGACATCTAATCATTGCCGAGCTACAGCAGTGGCTGCTCGAGAAATTGGCCTGGAATGTTACTTGTTTCTGAGGATGAAAAATAACGTAGTGAGTGGAAAATGTGACCTGCTTTTAATATTGCATGTAATAGTTATCGTGGGTCCAAGTATACCTTGGGGTATATTTGCTTGTGTCCTAAAAGTGAGTGCAAACATAAGCACTTTGAACAATATCATGGGCCAAAGCACACTTGAATCATATATGATGTACCCTTGGATGTACAATAACTGGCTTTATGTACTAGTTGTACACATTCATTTGCACTGAATTTGAGAATTGCATTCCATGTACTGTAAATGCAATTTGAAATCGATACCACACACTTGTGATTGGGAAAGCGTGTATTTTCCTTGAAACCGATACATATTCCTTAAGCTTTAACCCTCCTTGTCAACCGTGCCATTAATATCACTGTTACAGTACTTCATATAATGAGCTTGTCCATCCATATTATTTCCAATGTAAATTTTGTTCATCATAAGTTAATTTCAAGTAATCCCAAGTGTGATTCTACAGTGTCCCCATATTCAGTAATGCATTGATTAGCGTTTGTCCTCTCTATACTTTATAGGACCCTACCAAATTGGGATCTGATGGTAATCTACTGTTAAATCGTCTCTGTGGCACTAATATAGTTGCCATTTCTCCTAATGTTGGGTACAAAAGTAGAGGAACAAAGACTGAGCCCACCTACGTCGAGGGCATTGAGGATAAGGTGATGACAATGGCTGAAAGACTCAAGTAAGATCAGCTAACACAATAAGGATTTCTTGCTGTGCTTAACTCATCTTTTGTTTGATAAACCTTCCGGCCTTTTGGTGTGTTTAGGGATGCAGTTCTACCATTATTGTTCTTCATATCTTTCTAAATGTCAACCCTGAGTGCATTTCTAAATGTTCCGAAAAACAAAAAGTTTATCAAACAAAAGATCAGCTACTTCTAATGAGGCAAAATTCCCTGCACAATACGAGTTGGCATTTCAGCTATAATATTATACTCGAATGTCTGCTTATTGGTCTGCTGATATGGTTGGCTCAATGTCCCGTAATGTGTTCACTGTTAGCAGCAGTTAGTCACCCGGTAACTTACTGCTTCTGTACTTCTCTAACACACAGGGAGAGTGGACACAACCCGTATACAATTACCTTGGGAGGATCAAGTACTATTGGTTCATGGGGATACATTGAAACCTTCAAGGAAATGATAGAACAGGTTTGTATATGTATGTAACCATGTGTATACTAAGTATTCATGTATGTACTGTATGTGTACATATAATATGTGTGTAAGTATGTATGTATTATGTATATATTGAGTGCACATGGATATGAATAGGTAGGTAGGTACACATATCTGTATGTGCCCTTGTTACCCTTTGACAGACAATGTTCACAGGTGGCACAATAACTATACAACCCATTATATGTAGATTGATTGGTACAATACCACAACAGAAATTGTACACGTGCTGTGGGACATGTAGGGTTTATCAGAAGGTGGATCAGGTGGGGTATAGTGTATGATAGAGAGAGAGAGAGGTCAAGGTTCAAATGAAAGACTAATCTCATTGCAGACGTTTTCAAAGTGAGGGGGCAAGATTTTCAAGGGGTGGGGGGGGTATCAATTAACACCCCTGGAGATAAAAACATGAAAAAATCTGTAACAATTTTCTACTCTTGTACACATAATTACTTTTTCCAAACTTTTGTTTCTAGGGCCTTTGTGAGCAGTTTGATGACATTGTGGTCCCCATGGCTAGTGGTGGTACAGGTAAAAGTCTCGCAATTGCTAACTATCTCTCGAAATCGGAGCTAAAGTGAGCAACTCGTTTCATATGTATGATTCTATACGTGACATGTACGGAGTGTAAGTAGTCATGTGGATTACCTGATATACCTACTGAACCTCCTTTAATCAGGATCCATGCTTTTGTGGTCAGTCACGGTGCATCTTACTTTCGAAACCACATTGATACTTATTTGAGTGAACAACAACTGTTGAAAGAAGATGGAAGTCTATTACAGTCTGACGACATCATTGACATCATTGACGGCTATAAGGGTCTCGGATATGGTGTCTCTACACAACAGGAATTGGGTCAGTGTTATTGCTTTAGTATTTATTGTGCGAATATTTGTATACATCATAATCTTACATGTTTGTGTTTGTGGTCTAGCACCTATATTCCTACCTGGTTATGTACTACGATGAGTGGGTATTGTCCCGTTGTGCACAGACCTTTTGTTGAGGATCAGTAGTCATTCAGGCATGATACTGGATCCAGTCTACACGGTCAAAACGTTTAACGGCATGTTGACTGAAATGTCCAATAATCCACAGCGATTTAAAGGGAAACGTGTATTATTTATACACACAGGTAGGTCCTTCCACTCTTTGCTATAGGACATGCAGACAACACACAGTAGAACTGTTGTTTCTTGTAGTCATGCACTCTAATGTCCACTTTTGTATTGATATTTTCAGGTGGTTTGTTTCTTAATTTTGGTACACTGAATTCACTGGCTAAGGAGACAAGTACAACAAACAGAGTAAAGACAATGGAGGATTGGCTTTCATAGGACATTTGTTGGAACAATGATAATAGGAAAGTGATATAAGCTACTCATCAATACAATTACGAACATTCCTCCTTGTGTCAATTTTCAGCATGGAATTTTGTAATATGTCACTTGATTATTAATTTTGATCACTTAAACAATTACCACCCCATAAGCACCAACCATTAATAATTGTGAGGTAAGTTATATTATCCAATGATATGTAGCTCTTGGCCTCCTTATGTACATTGTAGTAATTCATGATAAAAAGATATATGGCCTGCTTTGAAAAAGTGGAAATGTCCAATAATTATTGTGTGTTGACTAATTAATAAGCCAGTAAACCTGCTAATAATTGCAATTATATGATAGAAGCACATATTATACGTATATTATGTGCCGCTCTAACTCAGGGAATTTCGAGATATTATGGTTTTGTCGTTCATATGTGATGTTGCGAATTTGGATACTAACGTTACACAGTAGGCGCTCGAGGCGACTATTTTTGAGGCAGTTGATTTACGTATTGTTTGTTCACGATTTGTTTGACGATTTTAACCTCCGTTCCAACGTTAACGTTCCTCCAGCTCAGGTTTAAAAAGACTGTAAAATGGCTAGGCGCCTTGTAAAGTATGTCCCTCCCAAGTGGGCATCGAACATTGTTAATCCACCGTCCACTTACGTCCAGGTAAGACGTGGCACACACACACCCTGCCTAGAAGTTACTTCTTTGCAATCTGAAGTGAATATCCTGTAAATTGTCCTCTATCTGTATATCGAGCAGGTATTTGGTTCAACACAACATAACATGATCCCTTAACGAATATCAGACTGTATATTAATCAATCAATCAAAAATTATTTGAGTGCACCACACCCGAAGGTGCTAGGACATAACAGTGGTCCTATGTAGCACTGTAACATCAATACATATCATCATAACTATATAACTATGGAGTTAACTATAACTGCATAATGTATCTTATGGATGCATTTAAAGAGCATCTTCTGTAGACCTATAATGGTAGACTTCTTTCTACTCGTGTAGCTGGCGCAGAGACCCACTCCAATCCATCCTTGGCACCTTCCTGACGTGCCCAATGGATTTGAAGTGTCCATAAAGAGAGATGACTTGACAGGATCCACTCTTTGTGGAAATAAGGTAGGAATTCTGACTCCTTTGAATTCCCTGAACGGAATAGCTGTTATACACTCTCACTAGTAGGGGAGTACAGTAGCTGTGATCTGTAACAAACTGTGATTGTGTGCACATATTACAATTTCACAACTTTCGTGCAATTTTGATCAATTGGTTCCCTGTACGTAGGTACGTAAGCTGGAGTTTCTTCTGGCTGATGCAATAAACAAAGGTTGTGATACAGTGGTTACATGTGGAGCAGAGACATCTAATCATTGCCGAGCTACAGCAGTGGCTGCTAGAGAAATTGGCCTGGAATGTTACTTGTTTCTGAAGATGAAAAATGATGTAGTGAGTGCGAACTTTAGTGTGTGTACACTATTGTATGTGCTGTTAACAGGTACTATTTCTTGTTACAGTAATACGTTCATCAATCCACATGAATTTTATCCCGTATTTTCTTACAGTAGAGTAGTTTCAAATAATGTTTATAAATAATAAATTATTGTTTGTCTTCTGTATTTTTATAGGACCCTACCAAATTGGGATCTGATGGTAATCAACTGTTAGATCGTCTCTGTGGCACTAATATTGTTGCCATTCCCAATGTCAGCTACAAAAGCAAAGGAACAAAGACCGAGCCTACCTATGTCGAGGGCATTGAGGAGAAAATGACAAAAATGGCCGAAAAACTTAAGTAAGATTTCATTCAGTCAATCTAAGTGCCATTTCTTCTAACACACAAACTGGCACTTTAGCTATGCTCGAATGTCTGTTGTCTGTTTATATTGTGTCTGGATGTCTCTGAATGTGTTCACTGTTATCAGCAATCGGTCACTCTGTAACATACTCCTTCTCTACTTGTTCAATACATAGGAAGGACGGACACAATCCCTACCTAATTCCAATGGGAGGATCAAATACTATTGGTTCATGGGGATACATTGAAACCTTCAAGGAAATGATAGAGCAGGTGTGTATCCATGCCCTTCTATCTCAGTGTGTATGTACTGTAGATATGTACACATGTATGTATCTTTGTACGTGTACTGTATGTATGTCTGCACATATGTATGTGTGTATGTACATATGTATGTATGTATGTGCATAGGTACGTATGTAGTATGTACATTCATCTATATGTATGTGTGTATGTATGTATGTATGTATGCATGTAATATGTATGTTCATCTGTATGTGTGCTTGTTACTCATTAATGAACTAAGTCCTCATGTGGAACAATAATTCTGAAGCTCCTTACACGATAAAATGTTTGGTATAAACACTACAACAGAAGCTGTGTGCTTGCTGTTTTATGGACACATAGGAAACTGGTCGAGAGGGGGCAGGACACATTACGGGTGTGGAAAGAAAGGGGTCACCTTCCTCATCCAAATATAATGTTATTGCAAATGGAGGGGGTACGTTTCAAGGCAAAGGCCTTGCTAAGTATATTAAACATTCTACTCTTTCATACTTAGATATTGGAAGTTTCCCACTTTGAAAGATAATCAAATTAATTGTTGTATGAAACTGTCATCCCATCACTAGGGCCTCTGTGAGCAGTTTAATGACATTGTGGTTCCCATGGGTAGTGGTGGTACAGGTAAAAGTCTCGCAATTGCTAACTATCTCTCGAAATCTAAGCTAAAGTGAGCAACTCGTTTCATATGTATGATTCTATACATGTCGTGTACAGAGTGTCAGAGATCATGTTGATTACCTGATATACCTACTGAACCTCCTTTAATCAGGATCCATGCTGTTGTTGTGTTTGAAGCTGCTCCTTATTTTCAAAACCACATTAATGACAATTTAAGAGAATTACAGCTGATGAAGGAAGATGGTAACCTGTTACAATCTGACGACATCATTGACATCATTGACGGCTATAAGGGTCTCGGATATGGTGTCTCTACACAACAGGAATTGGGTCAGTGTTTTAATATTTCTATTGCAGGTTGATATACGATGTAGCATGATTAATTATAGGATTTTTTTCGGAGAGGTTTGAAAATTCAAATTGACATTCTTTATTTTGACAATCAGACAGTGGTTATTATTGTTATCATCACAAATTCCTCATCAACACCAGTTTCGCTCAAACAGTCACTTTTGTAAAGTCAAGTAGAGGTTGTGATCCACAGGTCTGTATGTACATATAAGGAAATTTGATTTCTTATCAAAAGAATTCAAACATTTTGGAAAATAAATATTATTGGTAGTTAGCTTTGTGGCACTAATTCACCAATCTGCCGAATTGAGTGTAAATTCTTTGTCAATATTTCCCCCTCTATAGTGGTCATCTCCATGATGTGTTTTGACGTAGCAATCACAGCATATTGTAACTACATATATTCCTACCTGGTTATGTACTAAGATGACTGGGTATTGTCCCGTTGTGCACAGACCTTTTGTTGAGGATCAGTAGTCATACAGGAGTAATACTGGATCCAGTCTACACAGTCAAGGCTGTTAACGGCATGTTGACCGAAATGTCCATTAATCCACAGCGATTCAAAGGGAAGCGTGTATTATTTATACACACAGGTAGGTCCTTCCCCTCAATACTATTGAGAGTGATATACTTTTGTCTCTGGTTCTAAAGTTAAACTTGAAGTTGACTAAAGCTAGCTAAACTCAAGTTGGGAATTAGTCCATGTTACAATTGTGATGAGAACACCTATTCTACTTGTTCATATGTATTGTTATTTGTTTTCCAGGTGGTCTGTTTGTTAATTTTGGTAAATTGAATTCTCTGGCTAAGGAGACAATTACGACAAACAAAGTAAAGACAATGGAAGATTGGCTATTGTAGGACATTTTTGTGTACTTTTTATCATTTGTAATGTCTTGGTATTTGGTACTACAAAAGTTTCAACCAATTACTAATTTTTAGTTATTTGTAACATTTAAATAACATTTTTTCACTCTGATGCATAACTAGACCAACCAAGAATAAATTAAGGACAATCGTGATATATTAGTGTATCTATGTTAAGAATATACTCACACTCATAGCTTATGTGATAATTCTTATACTCGTAGCTTATATGATAATTCTTATAATGTTTCGCTCTAACTTCAGTTTGTGCAGTTTTATTCTTCTTCGGTCTTACTTGATTATTTGATCACACGTACACCCAATTATAACCCATAGATGCAACACCAACCATAAAGAAAAATTGTGAGGTATAGGTATATTAGCCAATGATAATAGCTCTTGGCCTCCTTATGTACATTGTAGCAGTTATTCCTTATGTACATTGTAGTAGTTATTCATGATAAAAAGATATATGCATATGCATGGCCTGCTTTGAAAAATTGGAAATGACCAATTGTATGTTGACTAAATAATAAGCCGGTAAACCTGTCAATAATTTGCAATTATATCGTGCGCGTGCATGCATACGTATATGTGCCGTTCTAACTCTGGGAAATCTTGAGGTATGGTTTGGTCGCTCATCTGCGATGTTGAGGCGCCCGAGGCGACTATTTTTGAGGCAGTTTGGTTTGGCGATTTTTAACCTCCAGCTCCGGTTTAGAAAGATTGCAGAATGGCTAGGCGCCTTGTAAAGTATGTTCCTCCCAAGTGGGCATCGAACATTGTTAATCCACCGTCCACTTACGTCCAGGTAAGACGTGGCACACACGCACACTGCCTAGAAGTTACTTCTTTGCAATGTGAAGTGAATATCCTGTAAATTGTCCTCTATCTGTATATCGAGCAGGTATTTGGTTCAACACAACATAACATGATCCCTTAACGAATATCAGACTGTATAGTATATGCATAATTATTGGGTTGCATAATGTATCTTATGGATGCATTTACAGAGCATCTTCTGTAAACCTATAATGGTAGACTTCTTTCCACTCGTACAGTTGGCGCAGAGACCCACTCCAATCCATCCTTGGCGCCTTCCTGACGTGCCCAATGGATTTGAAGTGTCCATAAAGAGAGATGACTTGACAGGATCCACTCTTTGTGGAAATAAGGTAGGAATTCTGACTCCTTTGAATTCCCTGAACAGAATGGCTGTTATACATTCTCACTAGTAGGGGAGTACAGTGTATGTCTATCCATAGCTGTGATCTGCAAAAAAATGTGATTGTGTGCACATGTTAGAATTTCACAACTTTCATGTAATTTTGATCAATTGGTTCCCTGTACATAGGTACGTAAGCTGGAGTTTCTTCTGGCTGATGCAATAAACAAAGGTTGTGATACAGTATTCACTTGTGGAGCAGAGACATCTAATCATTGCCGAGCTACAGCAGTGGCTGCTCGAGAAATTGGCCTGGAATGTTACTTGTTTCTGAGGATGAAAAATGATGTAGTGAGTGTGTACACTATTGTATGTGCTGTTAACAGGTACTATTTCTTGTTACAGTAATACGTTCATCAATCCACATGAATTTCATCCCGTATTTTCTTACAGTAGAGTAGTTTCAAATAATCGTGAATCATAATTCTATAGTGTCTCCCTATTAACAGTGTACCCATCATAGTATTATATTGTTTGTCTTCTGTATTTTCATAGGATCCTACCAAATTGGGATCTGATGGTAATCTACTGTTAGATCGTCTCTGTGGCACTAATATTGTTGCCATTCCCAATGTCAGCTACAAAAGCAAAGGAACAAAGACTGAGCCCACCTACGTGGAGGGCATCGAGGAGAAAATGATGACAATGGCCGAAAAACTCAAGTAAGATTTCATTCAGTCAATCTAAGTGCCATTTCTTCTAACACACAAACTGGCACTTTAGCTACGCTCGAATGTCTGTTGTCTGTTTATATTGTGCCTAGATGTCTCTGAATGTGTTCACTGTTATCAGCAATCGGTCACTCTATAACATACTCCTTCTCTTCCTTGTTCAATACATAGGAAGGATGGACACAATCCCTACCTAATTCCAGTGGGAGGATCAAATACTATTGGTTCCTGGGGATACATTGAAACCTTCAAGGAAATGATAGAGCAGGTGTGTATGTACTGTAGATATGTACACATGTATGTATCTTTGTATGTGTACTGTATTTATGTCTGCACATAGCGCTGGGCAGTATCAAAAATTATCAGTTTCGGTATATTGCCAACATCATACGACGGTATTACGGTATACCGAGTCTTAAGGTTATAGTTGGGCCCTACGCCATACACCCCCAAAGAAACCTTGCTAAGAATATTGAACATTCTACTCATTCAGATTTTAATATTAGAAGTTTGCCACTTTGAAAAGATAATTAAATGTAATTTAGCCAAGTTTAATGTAGTTGATAATGACTTCCACCATGGCACCCTGCCTACCAACTTGCTTTCCGTCATGACACCCCCTCCAGGAAGTTGGAAAATAGGCATGCTATCACCCAAAAGTTCATGGGCTCCTTCGGTGAACCTCAGTCGCTACCGGTCATCCCACTTGACATTATTTATCACCTTTGTGACCCTAGCCCCAGGTACAGACACTCTCTTAGTAACAAGCCATAATACGTTGTACGGGAATTCCGTGGATGTATTTCTGGAACTTAGGTGTGGGAATTGTCTCAGACAAGGTCCAGTGTCTGTGGAAGCACCGGGGGTGGGGCTTTGCCCCCTTTAGTCCAAAAAGGGTTCATGATGATCCCCATTGTATGCTTGTGATAGGGTAGGTAGTAGTGATTAGGAGGTAGGAGGCAGTGGTAAGCTGTAGTGTGAGTGCTAGCATGCAGCTGGCATGCAGCTTATGCCCGCTAGTCTAGAGCAGAGGAAGTTAGGCTTTGAATTAATTGTTGTATGAAACTGTCATCCCATCACTAGGGCCTTTGTGAGCAGTTTGATGACATTGTGGTTCCCATGGGTAGTGGTGGTACAGCTGAAGGTCTTGGGATTGCCAACTATCTCTCAAAGTCTAAGCTAAAGTGAGCAACTCATCACATTTTTATGCTCATATACATATTGTGTACATAGTTCAAGTGGTCATGAGGATTACCTCAATTTACCTGATATACCTACTGAACCTCCTTTGATCAGGATCCATGCTGTTGTTGTGAGTGATGCTGCTCCTTATTTTCAAAACCACATTAATGGCAATTTAAGAGAATTACAGCTGATGAAGGAAGATGGTAATCTGTTGCAATCTGATGACATCATTGACATCATTGACGGCTATAAGGGTCTCGGATATGGTGTCTCTACACAACAGGAATTGGGTCAGTGTTTAAGTATTTTTTATTGCAGGCTGGTATACGATGTAGCATGATTAATTATAGGATTTTGGTTGGGTGAGGTTTGAAAATTCAAATTGACATTTTTTATTTTGACAATCAGACAGTGGTTATTATTGTTATCATCACAAATTCCTCATCAACACCAGCTTCGTTCAAACAATCACTTTTGTAAAGTCAAGTAGAGGTTGTGATCCACAGGTCTGTATGTACGTATAAGGAAATTTGATTTCTTAAACTATTTGGGTACTGAATATCACAAGAGAATTCTTTTCAAACATTTTGGTTGAAAATAAAATATTAATGGTAGTTATGTAGCTTTGTGGCACTAATTCACCAATCTACCAAATTGAGTGAAAATTCTTTGTCAATATTTCCCCCTCTATAGTGGTCATCTCCATGATGTGTTTTGATGTAGCAATCACAGCATATTTTTACATATGTTCCTACCTGGTTATGTACTAAGATGAGTGGGTATTGTCCCGTTGTGCACAGACCTTTTGTTGAGGATCAGTAGTCATACAGGAGTGATACTGGATCCAGTCTACACAATCAAGGCTGTTAACGGCATGTTGACCGAAATGTCCATTAATCCACAGCGATTCAAAGGGAAGCGTGTATTATTTATACACACAGGTAGGTCCTTCCACTCAGTACTATATAGAGTGATATACTTTTGTCTCTGGTTCGAAAGTTAAACTTGAAGTTAACTAAAGCTAGCTAAACTCAAGTTGGGAATGGTCCATGTTACAATTGTGATGAGAACACCAATTCTACTTGTTCATATGTATTGTTATTTGTTTTCCAGGTGGTCTGTTTGTTAATTTTGGTAAATTGAATTCTCTGGCTAAGGAGGCAATTACGACAAACAAAGTAAAGACAATGGAGGATTGGCTATTGTAGGACATTCGTCAGAATAATTGCTAGTAGAAAAGTGATATTAGCGTACACTTGTAATTATAATATAATTATACACACACGTTTTATTTATATTATTATTATACTTTTTCAATTAACTATGTAGTACATATTTGAATTTATATAAATACTTAAGTGCATCATTGTGAACCAAATTCTGTAACAATCTCCACCTCTGTAACTGTACGTGGCTTGTAAACCTAGCTACATTTGGAGGTGCAAAATATTTTTCAATGTAAGTATGGGATAGAATAGGAAAAAAACACTATGCAACTTACGTAGCTTCTGACATATATAGCTCATGGAATAGGGGTATACGTAAACCTGATAATTTTACCATTTTTAGCTGCTGGCATGAGCTAATTTATGAAGCAATTACCATCTCCATAGTATGTGACCCATAACCCTAGCTACATTTGGAGGTGCTTAATATTATCTCTATATTATTAATATCCTTGAAGATGCTCTGTTCCAGGCTGTGAGTGTGACTGCAGAAAGATGGCTGAACATCACTGAGGTCAGTATACTGTAATACATCCTGCCCCACTTCGCACCAGTGGTGGGGGAGGGAGTGGTGTGTTGCTAAATGTTTGAACTAAAATGCGTCCTCCCTCCTTCATGCAGGAATGAGAGAGAGGGCATTCCTGTTGACCTCATCCATCACTTGGATCAGTGTGTGGAGATCCCACAGCTAGGTTTGGTGAGGTCTCTCAATGTACATGTCAGTGGAGCTCTTGTGGTGTGGGAGTTTGCTAAGCAGCATCTCATTGGTCAGGATTAAAACAGTAGGTTTAATACTAAGTTTATTTATTTACCACATTACACATTTTCATTTATATTATACTTTTTCAATCAACTACATAGTATGTACGAGTAGTAGTACGGAAAGTGTATACTAGTTTTCTCAGTAAAATAAAAGTGAAACCTAACTACGTATAATACAAAGTGCAGTATGACACCTGTGCAACTCACAAGTACATATACGTACGTATCCACAATAAAGTGAGCACATGGGTTAGGCCTTCATTCAAATGTATTCTGTCCTCAATGGAAAATATAATAATTCAACTGTTTTGATTATAGCAGCATACTCCTTACAGCATAATAGTCATTTTCACAGCTGTGAAATATGACAGCTTTTTGAAACTTGCAATTGAATGTATTTATGTACATACTCATCCAGTGTTTGACTGTCAGACTAATACCAAAGGTACGTACATAACGTACAAAGTATCCTGCCATAACTAGGCACAGTGAGTTCCATAATACACTGTAAGTGTACAATGCAAACACATACGTTAACATAAGCTGAGTCACTGCTGTTGGTAATATACGTATTGATTAAGAAAAGATTACATGATAACAATGGTACATTATCTAGAGTAGTATCCTCAGTACTCAGTACATTAGCTACAATGTTATCAAATCCTTCAGTCAATGCTGGGTGCTGGTGAGAATGCAAGCTTGAATGTATATGCACGTCCATCTGGGGTGAAGAAATACACACATACATAACACATGTATGACAAGATGCTGGACAGTTTTGTTGAACACTTGTGTACCTCCAGATTGAATGGTGTAGTGGTTAGCCAGCACAAAGGACTCCAGTGCCACCTCGACAGTCGGCCACTGCATCAAACCAGTACAGCTCTTACCACCTTGAGAGAAGAATTTGGTCTGCGGTGGAGGAACAGCTCCACTTTGGACAAACACATCTCGCAGAGTCTCCTCCTTGGCATCAGGTGGAGCATTGTAGAAATGGAGGATCGAAGTTGGACCAATTACCCTATTTTTACTGGTTCCTTCTGCTGTCACAAACCTACACACAATCATGGGACAACACTTCAACACGATATACTTCAATACAATAACAAAAGTGCGTATGTGTGTACATGAAAAGCAGTTCCCTGGAAATGGGTACGTACTACATACGTGCATGATGTGATGTACACTCACACCATTACCTGTTATTCCTCGAACGTGAAAAGTCCTTCCAGCAAGGTGAACCATCTGGGAGTAGACCAGCGGAGCCATGGTCTGCTATGAAGTCGTGTTTGGAAATACTACACAAAAAAGGAATGAAAACAAGAAAGTAACACACACGTATTGAGTGTTACATCAGTTAACACATCCATGGTCATAAGTGGTAGTCACTTACGCTAACTCCAATTCACTTCCAAACAAAATGGATTTGGTCAGGTACTGCATGGCATTTTTGGCATATTGAGCGCTCTCCATGTGGACCATTGCTGTACCGGGCTTGTTCAACAGGAACTTCACCTTCAGCACGTTACCGTATGAGCAGAAGAGGTTGAACAGGAGATCACAGTTCATCTTCTGGTTGTTCAGTCCGTACACCATCACCACGGAACCCGGGACAGTGCCTGGGGGAGGAAACTGCACGGTGCCCATGGACATGGCGGGGACATGAGGACCTCCTTGAGGAGTGGAAGGAAAGTGGATGAAGGTGGGTGACGTGGACGGAAACAACATTGTCGCTTACCAAATTGCTCCAATCCTGGTTGAGGAGGCATCTGAGGGGGCTGTTGATAGCCTTGAAAGCCCTGTTGGTAAGCTTGTTGTTGGTAGCCCATGGGAGGCTGCTGCGGTCTCAATCTCTGTCCTGTACATGAAAGAAATGTCACAGGTGCATCAACCATATCAGGGGATGGAGGACCAGTGACAACGGCAGCACTGCAGCAGACCACACATCCACTGCCACTCCTTCCTGTCCAGACGACACATATCAGTTCTGTTCTTGTCCCTCTGTAGCAGGCGGTTGATCAGGTTGGTTGAAATGGTTCTGATGATGATGGACTGAGATTTGTTGTTGAGACTGTGGGAATGTTTGTAGTCCGCTTCCCGCAAAGTAGGTGGGTTGAGTGGGGACCAATATGGGGGCCACTCCTCTTGGACCAAATGGGACGTTCATCATGGGACTCATCACTGCATTGGTAACGGGTCTGGGGGAGGCTTGAGGACTCACACCCAACATGGGGGGTGACGGGAAGTATCCGTGACCTTGATACGGTCCCAACATCGGACTCACATAGCTGTGGGGCCATTGGGGAAACAGACTGCTCCCCAACTGACCAACGTATAGACCTCCAGCAGGAAACTGCGCCAGGCTGGAACCTATTGTAAGTCATGCGTGGTTAACAGCAGGGGATAAAGGAGGATTGGCCGACAGTGAGCATCTTCACTCAAGAATGTGTCTGTTAGTGCACAACGATATTGTTCTGCATAACGTTCGTTTGTGCTGTGAGGGACTGGCGTGTCTGTCTGTCTGTCTGTCTGGATGCAGTGGGTACATGAGTGCGTGGCGTGCTGCACTGTGCTCGCTAGAGTGAGTCAAGCAGGACATGTCAATATGCACACAAGAGAGCCTAACCTTGTACAGTGAAGTCCCAGGTCTTTTCGTCGTTCTTGTAAACGTTTACACGCTGAGCCTTAATTGTGAAATGCACATACAACACATCAACACATAATTGTAGTGTAAAACTGAAACATTAACACACAAGAGTAGTCATCGTACACAGAGGATGTGTGCTACATACACGTACTCGAGCATATTCGGTTTTCAGTGTACAGCAACCGGCATAAATGTCAGCTCCTTCCAGATTAGCTTTGGCTCTTGCAGCAGAAGCATTGCTGTCAAACTCAACCAGTGCCTGGACGCCATTTTTCTCGAATATAGCTATTCTCTGGACCACCCCATATGGGCTACTGATGGTGTGCAGCACGTCCTGTATACATGTGTGTATGCACATTAGGTGAGTACCACAATCACGTACATCTAAGGAAACATGACATTATGCATATACACACAAATAATATAAGAATATCCTGTACTTACGTACGTGAGTACACAAATATGGACTCTCCACAACTTTACTAATAAGAAGACACACTTGGTGATATCAAGTGTAAAGTTAGTACACATGTAGACAGTTGCACATTGCAGGATAATGAAACCACTGACCACAGTGATATGGGGAACTGGGTTGAGGATGGTATAGAGGAGAACGTGGTTCTCTCCTGCTGGCTCATCTGGAGGAAGTTGGTTCGTGTCTGGAGCATAGCCATACGGAGATCTACATACATGTACAATTGAAAGGTTTAGACATCATCGCCCTCTCATCCAAATACAACCACACACATGGATGTATTGTATGTCACATTGATCCTTGCAAGCTGGGCACACTTGCATGTGTACGTACCTACATGACTTACGTACAACTCAACACACTGTATTGTATTCTGAAAACATCACGTGTGTGGCGTTAGTATACTACGTACATACATACGTGTCCAAAAGCATTATGGTTGTGATTGTACTTATTCAATCTTAGATTAACTACTTATTACAATCTCGATCTCATATACGTACGTACATGATGTTGTATTTCTTGGGTAGCAAGACTATTCAAAAAATTCCCCTTCCCTCCCCTGCTAGATGAACCCTACTTCCCTGCCCCCCCCCCCACTAGAGTGACCCCATCTTTTCCATCCCCCCCCACTAAATGAGCCACCATTTCTTCTCCCATCCCACTAGACACAACCTGCCCCCCTTTCGACTAGATGAAACCCTACCTTCCAATCAACAAAGACATTTAAAATCTAGCAAACGCTCAATCATTAATAACTGCTGAAGTACAAACCCAAACAACAGCACACCCCATGCTGCATGTCGTGTCGCTGAATGATTCCAACATTGTAGACAATAACAACACATAACAAATAAGCTTAACAGAGAATTGAAAGTCAATTCCCCAACTTTCAGTTTACCTGGTGATCTCCTGACTTGTGGAGAAGTTGAAGAAAACAGGACGTTCCAAAATATACAACTGGTTCTTGGCAGTGGTGTTGACACAATTCAGTGCATCTTCCTTTCGCTCAAACTCCACAAGCACTTGACGGAGACGAGGCATCATAGTGATATAACTAAAGAACACAGAGTAAAGCATAAAATAATCAAATATTCACACATACGTATACGTATGTATGTACGTAAGAAATGCATTCTGCTAATACAGAAACCTAAACACGTATACACCAATCATGCTCAATTGAGGATGAGCTCGATGTACAGACGTGAACAATAAAGATGGCATAAGAACAAAATAAGGAGTGAGTTCATCAAGTGATAGTGATGTTAAAGCTTAGCTACAGCCCTCCCTTTACCTGACCTTGAGCCCATATCAACCCAGTCACGCAACATGTGTTTCATGCTGCAGTCATAATGTAAGCGATCAGTGGACCCTGAAAACATGTACATACATTGGTATGTACCTACGCAAGTCAGCTAAATAGGCTCTTTTCAAAAAATTGTACATTTGAATGACAGACTAACTTGTAGCAATCACCTATGCATTCATATGTACGTACGTAGGTACGTAGGTACGTAGGTAGGTACATGTGAATGAGGTGACTAAGAATTATGTACGTACATTTAGCCCTCATTGACCTTGCAGTTTTCCTTTATAAAAATAAATTTGCAGACACACTCAATCCCAATCTTGTGACAACAAAGCGAAAGGGATTGGGAGTTGGCACCGGTAAATTTGTGACACAACAGGCAGCCAATGTGGGAATGAGCTTTTCATGAACTGGTGTGCATACAATACATGTCTACAGTGAGTACTGTGGACACATTAAGAAGGAAACCTAGTCTTGCGTTTTCAAAGCTGTCACCAGTTATTGATATTTACTCTACCTTTGATCACACAGCAGGGTAAAATAGGTAACTGGAATGATCAACCACAGATACGTACGTACATACACCCACATACGTAAGTGGGAAGTTGAAGCTTAAATTAATTAGGCTTTTCCTCAGTTGATGTCTATACTCCTTCCACATAAAGCTACTACAATCCATATCCAAACTATTCTTGAATAATGGACATGAATCTCGTTTCTCAACTCCAATCATTGAAGTTGCCCAGTAATCCTTTTAGTCCCTCCAAAGCCTGCTCATGGGAGTTCAGCCACCCACAACGAACAAGCCTAATGATGGCATCTGACCTTACATACGATTTAGAATTAAACCGTCATCGTTGAAAAAGGATTGGACTACTAATCCTGATCGCATCGCCGGTCCACGGTAGACACGGAGGACATGTGGACTTCTTTGTTGTTCACTTTGAATCCAACAATATGAGAGATTACGAACTCGCATCAATAGTTTCGCGTTGAAAGCGCTCGAAGCTGTCAATGTCCAGTTCCCTCTAGTTCGCGAATGTACGTACGCATACTATCAGTGAAGTGACATTTATTACAGAAGCTTTCCGCATGTCATAGAAGCAACTTGCACCAATAATATAAACAACGTACACTAAAACAACACATCAACAATATATCTTACGTGATTTTCCCAAATCTCTGTAAGACGTTGAGGATCATTTGAAAGGTACACCCATCGGGGATGGCCCTGCCGTGTACCACTCGAGAAGTCGGCGCGTTATGGGGGTCGATGTTCGATTTGGCCATTTGTTGATCAACCTTTCTTCTTTTGGGATCCGTTGAGCTGTACCACTGAGGTTCATTTGGATTTGATTGGAGATTATCAGGAACAAGATTTGCCTGACCCGGTAGATCCGCCATTTTAGTCTCGCCCAAAATTCGGAATTTGATGACGTTTCACGCACGTGTAGACGCGTTGCGCAAGAGCACAACAGAGCTGGTCATGATCGGCCGGGCAGGCGGTAATGACAGCTACGGTTAACCTGACCGCATAAGTTAACCCGGTAGAATTAGAGCATGATATGATGTGTTGCCAAAGGCAAAGAGTACCGTACTAGATGGGCCAGTGAAAAATGGCCACACACACACACATACACACACACACACACACACACACACACACACACACACACACACACACACACACACAGTGCTACATTTTGAATATATATGATCTGCACAACATGTGACAAATAAAGATGGAATGATTGAAGAAAATTCAAAGATCATCGTCCAGTTTGACAGCCAAATGTTTTCTCTTCTTTTTCTTTTCTTCCTCCTGTGCATGCTGGGCCTCTAATATTTGTTCCACATCAACACTCTGGAGGGGACTATTGGCTTCCATTTCTGGATCCTAGGATGATACACAGATTGATGAGATGAACAATCCTACACCTTGCCAGGCACATCTGGCAAATGCCCCATCCCCTCAGAGATGGTGGCAATACATCCATGCATGGCAGCTACAAATATATCATACTGAAGAGGTTATCTGTGATACTAACCATTGAGGATTTATGACTGACTCACTAACCCAGACCGACACTATTACTAACTCTGACTCACAACTCTGACTGGTGAGGAGTTTGGCACCAGGAAAAATATACAGACAAAACAACATCATTAAACACCAATTGATTCTTTTCAACTATGTACATAATTTCATTTATTAGTTGAATTCATCCATACATGTTATTCAATAACGGGCAATTCCATACATTAGGCCCACAGTTACGTAGAATACTTAAGAAGCAAAGGGAGTTTGTAATAACTAAATTTAAAATAATAATTAGACACGCACACACATTACTTGGAGGAAACACTTCCTAGAAAGTAATTCAATGTACTGTAGTTGCACTCCTTCAATTACAGCTATTCTAAACACCCAATTAGGAGTTTCTAAATTTGAAAATATTTCTTATTATCCCATAAAATTGAAATGAAGGTGTGGCATACAGACATTAACTGTATATGTTAATGTATCGTGTGCTTGCATGTACTTAGTTATGCATGGGTGATTCTCTTCATCCAGGAGTTTGCAGCAAAAGTTAGCCCAGTGATGATTCCACATCCAGGGCCCTGTCAATCTTGCTAACCAGAGGTGGATATTCGTTTTATTACTTAACATTAGCAGTAGCAATCACAGAGTTTGCCTGTGTCTGATTGACTCACAAATACACTTAACTAACACATGGGTTGTAAATGGTTAACAATGACAAACTCACAATTTCCCCCAAAAGCACTAAATTCTCCCCCCTTACAATGAATATACCTCTTGGTATATCACCATATTCCTTTCCTACGTGTATTCTTTCTATTGTGTCTTGGAGAAGAAGATTTGCTGTAGTCAAAATAACACAAAAAGCACATGGAATGAAATCAATACAAGGGAAACGCATGGCGAAATATAGTGGATATCGTAGTTACATAACGCAACAAAACCATACGTAACTATACGTAATCATTAGAGTACACACCAAACTGGTCAATGCTTCTGAGATAACCGATTAGCGTTCTTCCGTCCCTTAGAACAGCCATAACTCGCTCTATTTAAAAGAAAGACACGATGGACATTCACTTGAGAAATAGTGTATTGGCTATTTGTCTAACTGTCTAAGTCTTCTACGAGACTTGCAGATCCCGGTAAATAAGACTGTATATCAGCATTGGGTTCCGCCATTTTATCTTTTTCCATATGGCTCCACGCATGCGCAGTAGGGTCATCTATCCCGCAGTCGTCGCGGAATGGCTGAGAAGCATAATCTGGATCAGTATTCGCAGCCTCATCCTGTTGCTGACAACGTCCAGTCATCGCAAGGCGAAACTCAGTGGTACAGCTCCACAGATCCAAAGAGGAGAAAAGTGGATCAACAAATGGCCAAATCGAACATCGACCCACACAACGCGCCCGTATCCCGAGTAGTTCACGGTAGGGCCATACCTGATGGCTGTACATTTCAAATGATTGTCAATATCTTGCAGAGATTCGGAAAGATCAGGTAATTTTCTTTTGTTATTACAATTTTGGACTCCCATGTTTTGCGCGAAAATATAAACTCCTCCCAATAATCACGCTTGCATGCCTACATCCGTGGATTGTGCAATGTTGGTCCTTGTGAAGTCCTATCGAGCACTTCTGCGTTTATGATCAGTGGCGTCGGAATAAGGGCGACTGAGCAATTTTGGACGCCCAACGTTTTAGTGCAGCACGACGTAGCTATTTTTATTTAAATTCACTGAAAAAGTAATTGCATAACCTAAACCTTACTGTTTATATCTTAAATGGCATTATTTGTCTATTGGGCGTTGCTAGCAGAGAGAATAACTATCAAAGCCTTTTAGATTTTTTTATCTATTCAACCCCCGTCGCCATTTTTTCTTGTAACAAAATGTCTTCCGCGCCCGTACAGTGGAATCTCTATTTAAGAATACTCCGAATAAAGGCACCATAGAAAATACCGCTCTAAAAGGACACTTGTGGAGGCTCCAAAATGGGCTATCCTATGGTAGTAATACATTTTCACATCTGAAGAATGGACAACCTCTCTACAGTGGACAAATTAGCTGGTCCTTATGTGTCCTTTGTACACTGTATACATTATTTGATTTCGCATGCAAAGACCTTGGGTTTGACAACCACATCTGCCTCCAGCCTCAGACGATAGTGTGGCCTCCCCACTTTCTAAATGCTTCCGACATCTCTGGTATGAAGTTATATATTTTCATAACCCTCGAAGCCAATATTTCACCATACCACATAGTTTACTATCATTTAGTCAGTACTTGTATACTCTAAGTATAGGACATTCATAATGAGCTTTATTCTTTAATAGTAGGCTAGTCCGACATAGACTACTATTCCTGACCTCAGACCACTAGTTTTGCTTTATTTGTTAACACCAAGTGAGTACGTATTGCCCACAAGAAGAACAGTGGTCTTTTCTCCTCACATTTTCCACATGGATGCATGTGAAATAGTCATAATGCCAGTTGGCCACTGCCATCCTACTCCCACTCAACACAAACGGTTATCACAGAATTTTGGCTCCACTATAGATTGGTTTGTTTTGAGCACCAACCTTATGAATGCCAATATCGTTAGTGAGACAAAATTCTGTTAAATAAATATTAGCTCCCTAGCAGTTTGTGTTGAGTGGATTCTACAGCACTATTGTATGGCACGTGGTTGTTGGATCCTTGTTGCATTCTGTCCAGTTATATCACTATGATGCCTCGTCTCCGACAAGCTCTTGTTGAGTTTGAACGTCCTGAAGATGCTCTTAACTGTGTTCGCACCACAGCCAAGAACCAGTTGTATATTTTGGAACGTCCTGTTTTCTTCAACTTCTCCACAAGTCAGGAGATCACCAGGTGATTTAAACACTTTGTCGGAAGTGAGGGAATTGATTTTCAATTCTCTGTTAAGCTTATTTGTTATTTCTTGCTCTTCTCTGAGATTTAATCTGTCAGCAGTGAGCTATCTATCACTTCGTAACACTATGTATATATATATTTCAGGATTATCTCTGCATAATACTGTGTTATGACTATATATGATATGTTCATGTATTTGCACAGATCACCTTATGGCTATGCACCTGATGTAAACCAAGCGCCTCCTGATGAACCGATGCAAAATCACATTCTCCTGTATACTGTATTCAACCCATCATTGCCTATTAATGTTGTAAGTGTACACACACATCACACCCAACCTGCGTGTTGCTGATATTGATGTATGGAGGTGTACAATGGAGTATTGTGTGGTTCAGATCCATGCAGGTGTACCCCATTCGCATGTGTCCCATTGACTATTGCTGAGTGCACTTTACCACACTGTATATTGCAAGAATTTGATGACATTTAAGTGAATAAATTAACTAGTCCTATGGTGTGCACTCAACAATAAATCCTTGAATGGATGGCGAAATTGTGGGGAGCCGTTTGTGCTACTACTGATATTCTTATCTTACTCAAAGGAGGGAAATTTCAATCTAAAGGCTACTTTCAATATTCATGTGGACTAATACATGACCAAGAGTACGCATGATGACCTAAAATTGTTGTAACTTCTCAGGGGTGGAGGGAGGAATAGAGATAAAAATCACCTATTTTATTAGTTTCTTGGGTGTTATCCCGTGCATCACCAGGGTGCTTATTAGTCACCTGGGCCATCAGCACTCTATTGTGTGACATAATACAGCACCCTTTCCACTCATGGTGTTTTTGATTTGTTGCATGCGCAGGAAGTGCTGCACACCATCAGTAGCCCGTATGGAGTAGTCCAGAGGATAGTTATATTCAAGAAGAATGGCGTCCAGGCACTGGTTGAGTTTGACAGCAATGCTTCTGCTGCAAGAGCCAAAGCTAATCTGGAAGGAGCTGACATTTATGCCGGTTGCTGTACACTGAAAACCGAATATGCTCGAGTACGTGTATGTAGCACACATCCTCTGTGTATGATGACCATTCTTGTGTGTTAGCATACAAGATGTTCAATATTGTAGAGTACAAAGCACTCTATTGTTATGTAGGGATGGCATCCCAACATCAACATCTGTAGACTATGTACTGTGCGTATTGCATGTTTTGTGCAAGTTTTCCCTACATCCTTTCAGTTCATCCATCATAGACCCATGATTAATGTTTGAATATGTGTATTGTATTGCTACAGTGGAACTTGTTATAAAGACCACTTAGCATCAGTAGCAATTATTGAACTATCCTCTATGTCAATTTAACTACAGTGAAGCTCCTCTGTACTAAGACCACCTGTCTTTAGGCACCATCATTTCGTGGTTGCTTGGGTGGTCTTCATACACAGGTTCCACCGGAATTTGTATGTATGTTCTTTTCTTTGTATTCAGACACAGCATGTCAATGTTTACAAGAATGACAACATGACCTGGGACTTCACTGTACAAGGTGAGGCTCTCTTGTGTGCATATTGACATGTCCTGCTTGACTCACTCTAGCGAGCACAGTGCAGCACGCCACACACTCATGTACCTACTGCATCCAGACAGACAGACAGACAGACACGCCAGTCCCTCACAGCACAAACGAACGTTATGCAGAACAATATCGTTGTGCACTAACAGACACATTCTTGAGTGAAGATGCTCACTGTCGGCCAATCCTCCTTTATCCCCTGCTGTTAACCACGCATGACTTACAATAGGTTCCAGCCTGGCGCAGTTTCCTGCTGGAGGTCTATACGTTGGTCAGTTGGGGAGCAGTCTGTTTCCCCAATGGCCCCACAGCTATGTGAGTCCGATGTTGGGACCGTATCAAGGTCACGGATACTTCCCGTCACCTCCCATGTTGGGTGTGAGTCCTCAAGCCTCCCCCAGACCCGTTACCAATGCAGTGATGAGTCCCATGATGAACATCCCATTTGGTCCAAGAGGAGTGGCCCCCATATTGGTCCCCACTCAACCCACCTACTTTGCGGGAAGCGGACTACAAACATTCCCACAGTCTCAACAACAAATCTCAGTCCATCATCATCAGAACCATTTCAACCAACCTGATCAACCGCCTGCTACAGATGGACAAGAACAGAACTGATATGTGTCGTCTGGACAGGAAGGAGTGGCAGTGGATGTGTGGTCTGCTGCAGTGCTGCCGTTGTCACTGGTCCTCCATCCCCTGATATGGTTGATGCACCTGTGACATTTCTTTCATGTACAGGACAGAGATTGAGACCACAGCAGCCTCCCATGGGCTACCAACAACAAGCTTACCAACAGGGCTTTCAAGGCTATCAACAGCCCCCTCAGATGCCTCCCCAACCAGGATTGGAGCAATTTGGTAAGCGACAGTGTTGCTTCTGTCCACGTCACCCACCTGCATCCACTTTCCTTCCACTCCTCAAGGAGGTCCTCATGTCCCCGCCATGTCCATGGGCACCGTGCAGTTTCCTCCCCCAGGCACTGTCCCGGGTTCCGTGGTGATGGTGTACGGACTGAACAACCAGAAGATGAACTGTGATCTCCTGTTCAACCTCTTCTGCTCGTACGGTAATGTGCTGAAGGTGAAGTTCCTGTTGAACAAACCCGGTACAGCAATGGTCCACATGGAGAGAACTGAATATGCTAAAAATGCCATGCAGTACCTGACCAAATCCATTTTGTTTGGAAGTGAATTGGAGTTAGCGTAAGTGACTACCACTTATGACCATGGATGTGTTAACTGATGTAACACTCAATACGTGTGTGTTACTTTCTTGTTTTCATTCCTTTTTTGTGTAGTATTTCCAAACACGACTTCATAGCAGACCATGGCTCCGCTGGTCTACTCCCAGATGGTTCACCTTGCTGGAAGGACTTTTCACAATCGAGGAACAACAGGTAATGTTGTGAGTGTACATCACATTGTGTACGTATGTAGTACGTACCCATTTCCAGGGAACTGCTGTTTATGTACACACATACATACTTCTGTTATTGTATTGAAGTGTTATCTCGTGATTGTGTGTAGGTTTAGGTCAATGGAAGGAACCAGTAAAAATAGGGTAATTGGTCCAACTTCGATCCTCCATTTCTACAATGCTCCACCTGATGCCAAGGAGGAGACTCTGCGAGATGTGTTTGTCCAAAGTGGAGCTGTTCCTCCACCTCAGACCAAATTCTTCTCTCAAGGTGGTAAGAGCTGTACTGGTTTGATGCAGTGGCCGACTGTAGAGGTGGCACTGGAGTCCTTTGTGCTGGCTAACCACTACACCATTCAATCTGGAGGTACACAAGTGTTCAACAAAACTGTCCAGCATCTTGTCATACATGTGTGTATTTCTTCATTCCAGATGGACGTGAGTATACATTCAAGCTTGCATTCTCACCATCACCCAGCATTGACTAATTGTTCCAGCACTGAAGTATGGAATTAGTTTTGTAATTTCTCATGTGTTTATTGTCGTTATCAAAAAATAATTGATTTCTTGTCCAGCAGTATGTGTTGTACCTTCAATAAACTAGTTGACATTCAAATGTAATGATACCTACGTAGATATTATAATTATTGCACATCTAGTATGCAATATCCACACAAATACAACAACTGGATGTGTGATCAAAGATAAATATTCATTAAATGATATAAATGTCCTACAATACAATATTAAAATGATCTATGCTATTAATTTACTAATCACTATAGTATTGTAAATAATAATATTATAATAATAGGAAGTGTATGTATAATGATGCTATGTAAGTGACAAACCAATGATAATACTATGTAGTACATACTGCTAATGTTAACGTCCTATAGTGTAACCATCCCAATATCAGTAGGAACCAGCGGTGTAAATCCTTGGAATACATCAAGCTGTACTGATGATACCAGGATGGTTACATATACTGTGATTTTATGCTCATTGCAATGGTGTGCCAGTGTGACAACATATAGCTCTGGTTCACCCAACTTGTTCTTACTTTTCAGGAATGTACGTATCTTCCCTGTATTATCCTATTCTAGAATTGCAGAGTGCTACCACACAAAACACTGACATGTTTTGTGACATATTTTATACAATTTTATCCACAGACTGCATAGACACAATGTGGGTATATACATTTCCTGATCTTCACCAAGTACCGGTAGGATTACTATTCTGTTGCTGTACACATGGCAAAATGATAGTGCAGTGCATAATTATAATACACAATATTAATACGTAGGCAAAAGTAGCT